>ML301143.1:0-152091 GCA_005239505.1 Nicotiana paniculata
TAAGTATTTCATGATTTACAGAGTTGTCCAGACTTACAGGTTGAGTCATGTACTCTATATATCTTCTATGTCTTTTATGTACTTATTTAAGTGCCTTACATACTCAATACATTATTCGTACTGACGTCCCTTTTGCCTGGGGACGCTGCATTTTATGCATGCAGGTTCCAATAGACAGGTCGAGAGTCCTCCAAGTAGGCTCTCAGCTCAGCGGAAGATGTTGGTGCGCTTCATTTGCTCCGGAATGGATATTTTGGTCAGTATGATTTAGACACGTATTGGTTTGTATGGCGAGGCCCTGTCCCGAACTTGTGATAAGTATGTACTCTTAGAGGCTTGTAGACAGATGTCATGTATACGGATTGTATAGCCTTATCGGCCTAAATTTTGAGTTTACAAATGATCATGTTGGCCTTATAGGCCCGTATGTCTCGTATGTAAGTTTTTATGTCAGGATGGGTCATTCTATGTCGGGTATTTCCCCATGTTTTATTCTACGTATCTCACGACAGCCTCTCTGTATCATTTACCTATAATAGTATTATACGAAAGATACGTTACATAGGTACTCGGTTGAGTGAGGTACCAGGTGCCCGTTGCGGCCCATCGGTTTGGGTCGTGACAAAAGTTGTATCAGAGAAGTTCTGTCCTAGAGAGTCTACAAACTGTGTCTAGTAGAGTCTTGTTTATGGGTGTGTCGTGCACCACACTTATAAATAGGAGGCTACTGGGCATTTAGGATTGTCACTCTTTCTTCTTACTCTAGATCATGTCATAGAGCTCAACTGTAAGAACTCAATTTCCTAACTCTATCTTATTCATGATACGTGATGCTTACATCCAGAAAAATGGTTGGTAAGAGATATATCTGTGGAAGAGTTGAGTCAGAGGAACTCAATTTTTGCATCATGCTTATGATGGATAAATATGAGGTATTCAGCATATCATGTGTGTACTAAGACGTGTAAGTTTCTTAATAAGGATCCCTAAGGCAAAAATGTCTATCCACTCTTACGGTAAAAAGGAATAAAAGAATCGGAAGGTAGACACAAGTTTCAGCAAGTAAAAGAAGCAAGGTGAAGAAGGGTACGACGTACCCAGTTAATGAAGATTAATAGTATTTACAATTCAAGCAAAGAAATATAGGCATGTCGAGATACCTTTAATTGTCAGAGGTATGTACAATTAGTCACACCCATCTCAATTATGCTCAATGGGAGCTAATAGAAATAGTTAATAGAAGGACGAATATCAGGAACTGGCTGGGGTTAGAGTAACCCAATATGATGGTTGGATTTCTTGCGTTAGTTGACATTTCCAAAGGATATCGTAAATGTGCTAACAAAATCTCCTTGTGCGACACCCAGATGGTACACTCTGAAATAATACAGCTAGATATGAGTACTATAAAGATAGGAACTGGAAGCCTTGAAAGGATAAATATTACCTTAATATGGCTCCCATCCCTAGTAACGAAAGAATGTTAGGCAACCCGAAGAGCCAGTAGATGGACCAAGGGTAGCTAGAAGCAAAGGACCATCCTGTTAAAATTTTCAAAATAAAGTGTTAGATAGAAATGTTAGAAGGAAATGAGAAGAGAGTTAATGAAGAGTTATGAGTAAGACGTGATGCATGGATGACAACGGTAGAAAAATAAATGACGGTATTATAGGTTATATAGTCAAGTGAAGGAAAAGACGAGAGGATCCAGGCCTTGAGACGACAAAAGAATATAGGCCATTAAGTTATAACCTCATTTCGAAAAATAAGTTCAAGACTCCAACGCAACTACCAGAAGGGAGAGTTAATCCCAAAGTAATAGAAATCAATATGGGCTAGTGAACAAGATAAACTAAACATGAATTAGGGGCGAAGTGATTTGATAATAGTCAGCATCATGAGAATTTTAGATTGCGTTCCGGCGATAATAGAATGGACCACAAGAGAAGATTCACGAGAAATTCATAGAATGGTCATTGAGGAAGACGCTTCCTTAAAGCAAGCAATGTGAGCAAAGTTCAGCTCAAGGGACTGTATGTGCCAGTTATACTAAGTGTCACCCTCGTGGGTAAGAAATTTTGTTATCGTTGGTAGAGAAAGATTATCGCAAATCGACAATGTGGAAAGATGCCAGAGATGAAAAGGTAAAACATCTAGACGTAGATCATCATAACACTAAATCTTAGTACTCCCCTAAAGGGGGAATATGGAGTGATGTGGAAGTAAGACAGAATTAAGTTGTTCTAGTAACTATGAAATGGTAAAGGAAGAGTGTGATAACAATGAGAAACGAATGAGATTGCACTTATCTGAGTCCTACAAATATTCTATGATTCCAGAACGTTATGTAAGCACAACGTCAGAAAAAGGAAGTGCGGGTTCCTGCTTGGAATGTTATTGATAAATAAGGAGCCAATGCAAGACGTAAATTAAACAAAGGAAATAACCCAAGAGAGATTATGCAGAATATGGATGTTAGAATGGACCGTCGAGTAGTTAATAGTTGATTCAGGTTGAGCCTAGTCATGGCTAGACAAGAAGTCACAAGAAAATCAGCAGATCATACAAGATGAATGTAGTAAACCCCAACATGGAGAATTCAGCCTCGCAGTAACGTCATTATAATACTTGAGATATATTCAAATAGGATTCGGGGTAGTTAAAGGTACCGTATGGGTGTTACAAGAATAAAAGAAAGTGCCACTGGGAATACATGTCAAAATATCAGTTCAGAAGCAACCCTACAAGGACAAGGATACGGAGATAAGCAACTACGGATAATTATAGGCAAGGAAGGACATCAAAAGGTCTGTAATAAGATCACATCTTTAGGAGAGTCAAGGGTTCTCCCTAAGTACTACAACAAAAGACTAGCTGAGGAAATATGGAAGAAGGCTTCAACCTAAGCACAACGACCTAAAGAGGAAATGGTCGTGTAACAATAGTCTCACAACACCATTGTAAGCACTCCAAAGTAAAGTGGCACCTACTGTGGCTAATGAACAAGAAGTAATATTAAAAGTAATATTCGAGATCATGAGTCGCACGAAAACTCTGGCATGTGTGGGCACTAAGATAAGCTAAGTATGGACGAAACAAGGGGACAGAAAGACCAGGAAAAGTAATAGCATACGTTAAAAGAAAGCTATGATGGAACAAAAGAAATTATCCGATCAATGATCCAGAGTTGGTTACGTTATGAACGCACTTAAGGGTTCAGAGTTTTATACATGCAACATATACTGCTGTAGAAGATTCTGGTATTCTTTTAAGGAAATAATTGAGCCCAGGACTTAGACAAAAGATTAAAATTGTTAAAGGATTATATCATGCATATTCCTCAGCTCCCATGAAAGGATAAACAGAATAACTATTATCATGAACCACTGATCAGGAGATAACTTAAGCCGACATAATGTCACGACCCGTTTTACCCTCCGAAAGGTATTATGATGGCACCTAGTCTCTATGACTAGGTAAGCCTAAAATTTGCGGAAAATGACAGAATCAATAAAATAAAGACAAAAAAAAACTCAAGTAGATATAACGTAGCTGCTCAGCATATACACTTTCACTTCCCAAAACCCAGAATTTCACCATAGTCACAAGCTCTGTACTAAATGTAGCTCTATACAATGAAACAGTGGAAAAACACATAAGTCTTCTATGCCTATACTAGAGTAGAAGGGGATTCGTGGGATTTTGTGGACGCGACAGAATTACCTCGCGGTCTCCTGACTGCTGCTAGAATGACTCTTAGCCACGATACTGGGTGCTGGTACCTGGATCTACACATAGGGAAAACATGCGCAGGAAAGGGCGTGAGTACTCCATATTCGGTACTCCTTAAGTGCCAAGCCTAACCCCAGTCAAGTAGTGACGAGGTCAGGTTGAGGCCCTCCTGAGTTTGTAAAACAAGTCAATATACAATTTAAAACAGTGAAATATAGATAAGCAATGATAAATAGGATTAAAGAAAACGGGAAGATAAACAACCGAAAGAGAGCCCTCGACTCAGCACAACATATATCTCAATAGTAAATGTGCAATGCAGTACACGGGGAAAGCTTCCGGATCTCAGTCCGTAGTCCCAATTTAAATATGCTATGCAGTACAACGGAAAGCTCCCGAATCTCCGTCCGTAGTCCCAATTTAAATATGCATTTCAGTACATGGGGAAAGCTCCCGGATCTCGGTCTGTAGTCCCAATTTAAATATGAAATGCAGTACAGGGGGAAAGCTCCCGGATCTCAGTCCGTAGTCCTAATTTAAATATGCAAAGCAGAAGTATGTCAATTATGGCTTAATTAAACAGTCCAGGAAAAACAACCGGCAAGAGTAGGGTAAATCTACCTAAGCATGATGCATCTACCTAAGCATGATGCGACTACTTAATCTTAAGCTATCTACTCAATTAAGATAGGAAACAATAATATATGAATGAAAATGAGCGATTTCAGGGGAGGAAAAATATGATTTTAGCAACAATGACCCGTGTACGCACTCGTCACCTCACGTACACGGCGTCCACGTAACAAAACTCAGTATAAAAATGCCTAAGGGGAAGTCCCCAACATAAAATTAGGCAATCCACTTTCCTTGACCGCGCTAATCAACTCAATACCACGCTCTTGCCACGAGTATCTGACTCCGGGTGGCCCAAATCTATTCAACTCGATTGCATGGTGTAAATACCACTTCAAGGGAACAAAATAGCTAATTATTCATAAGCTAATATGCGAAATTAGGAAATTCTCCCAAAAAGTCCCCCAGGACCGCATCTCGGAATCGGGTAAAATTTATATTTCCCGAACACCCATTCGCTCATGAACCCACTCGAACAAGAATCAACAAAATCCGACGTCTAATCTCCCTAAATCCTCAGATTTCTACTTGGGGAAAATTCATCCCATTTTCATGGTTTTTCATCCAATTTCATTAATTAGATTGAGGAAAATGATAGAGATTATCGATACACAAAGGGATTAAGGTTATAAAAAGTTACCTATGATTCTCCTCTTCAAATCCCACTGAAAATCGCCAAGTTCCGAGCTCACAATCAATTTTGGAATTATGAAATTCAAACCCTCAAAATTTTGGTATAAACTGCCCAGATATTTCGCACCTGCATGTCTGCACCTGCGGAAATACCATCGCAGGTGCGAGACACCAGAACCATAATGGTTCAGTTGTTCTCAAATTCTCAAACTCACCAGTTAGGCATCCGAAACAACCCCGAGGCCCCCGGGACCTCAATCAAACCTACCAACTGACCTTAATACCTTGTTCAAACTTGGTCGAGCCTAAAACACATCTCACAACATCAAAATCATCAATTATGCATAGATTCAAGCCTAAGAACTTAGGAAATTTCTAGAATCACATCCGATGCCAAAACACGTCTAAACTCATCCGAATGTTCTCAACTTTTGCACACAGGTCATAAATGACATTACGGACCTAGTGTCTCTTTCAGAAATCCATTCCAAGTTTGATATCAAAATTTCACCTATCGGCCGAAATCGCCGAAATTCTAACATTCGGCAATTCAAGCCTAAATGCACAACCGACCTCGAAAACACATTTCGAACACGCTCCTAACCCGAAAATCACCCAACGGAGCGAACAGAGTCGACAAAATTCCATTCCGGATCCGTCTTCACATTACTCTAGCTACAGCCAGTTTTCTAAAGCTAAATTCTACACTTATGGACTATTTGTCCAAAAGCACCCCGGATTCCATCACTCAATGCTCCGGCAAGCTCCAATAACATAAATAGACATGGGAGAAGCGGTTAATAGGGGATCAGGGCGTTAATTCTTAAAACAACCGACTGGGTCATTACATCCTCCCTCTCTTAAGAAAATCGTTCGTCCTTGAATAGAAACATACTTGAAGCTGGGAAAAGATGAGGGTACTGACTCCGCATATCCTGCTCGGTCTCCCAAGTCGCCTCCTCGACTGGATGACCCCTCTACTAAACCTTTACTGACACAATATCCTTTGACCTGAGCTTTTTGACCTGCATGTCCAATGTAGCCACAGGCTCCTCAACATATGATAGATCCTTATCCAATTGGACTGAGCTGAAATCCAAGACATGAGTTGGGTCACCGTGATACTTCCTGAGCATGGAGACGTGGAACACCGGATGAACCCCTGCTAGGCTGGGGGGACAGGGCTAGCTCATAAGCAACCTCCCCAACACGTCACAACACCTCAAAAGGGCCAATAAATCTCGGACTCAGCTTGCCACTCTTCCCGAACCTCATGACACCCTTCATAGACGATACCCGAAGAAAAACACGATCACCAGCCATAAATGCCAAGTCACGAACCTTCCGTTCCGCATAACTCTTCTGCCTGGACTGAGCTGTGCGAAGTCTCTCCTGAATCACCTTCACCTTGTCCAGGGAATCTTGAACCAAGTCTGTACCCAATAATCAGGCCTCGCCCAGCTCAAACCATCCCACGGGAGACCTGCACCGCCTACCATACAAAGCCTCATACGTCGCCATCTTAATGCTGGACTGGTAGCTGTTGTTATAAGAAAACTCTGCAAGAGGCAAGTATCGATCCCATGACCCTCTAAAATCTATCACACATGCACGAAGCATATCCTCGGGAATCTGAATCGTGCACTCGAACTGCCCATCCGTTTGAGGGTGAAAGGCTGTACTCAACTCTAACCTGGTGCCTAACTCCTGCTGAACGGCTCTCTAGAATCGCGAAGTGAACTGTGTACCTCTGTCTGAAATGATAGATACTAGAATACCGTGGAGGCGAACAATCTCTCTGATATAAATCTCAGCCAACCTCTCTGATGAGTATGTAGTCAGTACTGGAAGGAAATGGGCTNTGTAACCCGCCCGGTCTCTGATGCTCACATTTGACTTGCTGACAGTTGAGACACTTGGTTACAAACTCCACTATATCCTTCTTCATTCTTCGCCACCAATAGTGCTGTCTCAGATCCTGGTACATCTTCGCGGTACCCGAATGGATGGAATACCGCGAACTATGGGCCTCCTCAAGAATCAACTCCAGAAGCCCATCTACGTTGGGCACACAAATACGACCCTGCATCCTCATCAACCCCGTCATCTCCTATAGTCACATCCCTAGCATCACCCCGCCGGACTCTATCCTGAAGAACCAAAAGGTGGGGATCATCATACTGGCGCTCTCTGATACGGTCATGAAGGGAAGATCGAGAAACCACACAAGCTAATACTCGGAAAGGCTAAGAACAATCCAATCTCACAAACTGACTGGCTAAGGACTGAACATCTAAGGCTAGAGGCCTCTCAGCTGCATGAAGGTATGCCAAACTCCCCAAACTCTCCGCCCGGTGACTCAAGGCGTCGGCCACCACATTGGCCTTTCCTGGGTGGTATAATATAGTGATGTCATAGTTCTTTAGAAACTCCAACCACCTACGCTGGCGCAAATTGAGATCCTTCTGCCTGAATATGTGCTGCAAACTCCGGTGATCCGTGAATATCTCACAAGGAACACCATATAGACAATGATGCCATATCTTCAGGGCGTGAACAATCGCTGCCAACTCGAGATCATGAACATGGTAGTTTTTCTTGTGGACCTTCAACTGTCTGGACGCGTAGGTAATCACCCTACCGTCCTGCATCAACACCGCTCCCAAGCCAATCTTCGAAGCATCACAATAAGCTATATCGGACCCGTAAACGGTAGGCAAAACCAACACAGGAGCTGTAATCGGGGCTGTCTTGAGCTTCTAAAAGCTCTCCTCACACTCCTCAGTCCATATAAAAGATGCACCCTTCTGGGTCAGTCTGTCCATAGGCGCTGAAATGGATGAAAATCCCCCCACAAAACAACGATAATACCCAGCCAAACCGAGGAAACTGCGAATCTCAGTAGCTGAGGACGGTCTGGGCCAACTCTATACCGCCTCCACCTTCTTCGGATCTACCTTGTTCCTACCCGAAGATACCACGTGGCCTAGGAATGCCACAAAATCAAGCCAAAATTCACACTTAGAAAACTTCGCATACAACTTATTCTCCCTCAATGTCTGAGGCACGGTCCTCAAGTGCTTCTCATGGTCCTCCTGGGACCTAGAATATACCAGAATGTCATCAATGAACACAATGACGAAATTATCAATATAAGGCCGAAATATGCTGTGCATCAGGTGCATGAAGGCTGCTGGGCATTAGTCAGCCCAAATGACATAACAAGGAACTCATAGTGGCCATATCTGGTCCTGAAGGTAGTCTTCGGGATATCCGATTCCCGAATCTTCAACTGATGATAACCAGAACGTAGATCAATCTTGGAGAACACCCTAGCACCCTATAACTAGTCAAATAGATCATCAATGCGAGGCAATGGGTACCTGTTCTTCACTGTCACCTTATTCAGCTGCTGGTAGTCAATACACATACGCATCGAGCCATCCTTTTTCTTCACAAATAATACCGGAGCGCCCCAAGGTGATACACTGGGCGTGATAAATCCCTTCTCAAGAAACTCCTGTAACTTCAACTCAACTCAGGAGGAGCCATGCGATAAAGAGGAATGGAAATGGGCTGAGTGCCCGGCAATAAGTCAATGCCGAAATCAATGTCTCTATCGGGGGCATAGCTGGAAGATCAGCTGGAAATACATCAGAATAGTCCCCGACAACTGGAACTGACTCAACTGTATGGGTCTCAGTACTAACATCTCTCACATAAGCCAAATATGCATCACACCCCTTTTCAACCATCCGCTGAGCCTTAAGAAAAGAAATGACTCGGCGGGGAGTATACTCCAAGGAATGTCTCCACTCTAAACTCGGAAATCTTGGCATAGCCAGCGTCACGGTCTTGGCGTGACAATCAAGAATAGCATAATAGGGAGATAGCCAGTTCATACCCAATATAACATCAAAATCTACCATACCGAGTAGTAGTAACTTAGTTGTGGTCTCAAAACCACTAAAAGCAATCAAACATGACCGATATACGCGGTCCACAATAAGAGAATCTCCCACCGGAGTAGAAACATAAATAGGGGAACTCAAAGAATCCCGAGCTATCCCTAGATGTGAAGCAAAATAGGAAGACACATATGAATATGTAGAGCCTGGGTCAAATAATACCGATTCATCCCTATGACAAACGGGAAGAATACTTGTAATGACTGAATCTGAAGCAATAGCCTCGGACCGGGCCGGAAGAGCATAGTACCTGGCCTGGCCTCCCCCTCTAGGGCAACCTCGACCTCCCCGACCTCCACCTTGAGCTTCCTGAGGTGGTGGGTAGCAGCTGGGGTTGGAAGAATAGCTGGAGGACCTGGTGGAAGACGTGGGGCCTGATAAGCCTGAGGAGGTGCACCCTGATAAGTCTGAGGTGGTGCGCCCCTCCTCGCTCTGGGGAAATCTCTGATCAAATGATGAGGGTCACCACACTCAAAGCAACCCCTCGGAGGATGTGGCGGCCGCTGCTGACTCTAAACTGGCCTGCTGGAGTGGCTAGTGATAGCACCTCGAGCAGGAGGCACCTGAGATACTGGTGGTGCATAATAAGGCTCCTGAGGTGTAGGAGGAGCTGGAATACCGTTGGCTGCCAGGAGATCTGAATGAACAGGGCGACTCACAAAACCCCTACCATAGCGTGCTGCTAGTGCACGGGCTCCTGAAAAATGACCAGTCTCTCGAGACCTCTTGGCCTCTTGCTCCTCCCTATCCCGGGCTAACATAGTCTCAATCCTCCGGGCAATACTCACAGCCTGCTGGTAAGTAATATCGGTCTCCAGCTCTCTGGCCATGCTGGTACGAATACTGGGCTGGAGTCCCTCGATAAAGCATCGAACCCTCTCTCTGATAGTGACAACCAAAGCTGGTGCATGGCGAGCCAAATCGCTAAAACGGACTGCATACTCTGACACAGTCATAGCACCCTAGCGTAGCTACTCAAACTCGGCACGCCAAGAATCCCTGAAGCTCTGAGGGACAAACTCAAGGAAGAACATCTCGAAAAACTGAGCCTAAGTAAGTGAAGCTGCCTCGTTCGGGCCACTAAGCTCAAAAGCACGCCACCACTGATAAGTTTCTCCCCTCAGCTGGAAAGTAGTGAAATAAACCCCACTCGTCTCCACAATACCCAAAGTGTGGAGAATGCGATGACACCCCTTAAGAAAACTCAGGGCGTCATCCGAAGCTAGTCCTCTGAACTCAGGTGGGTGGTACTTCTTGTACCTCTCAAGTCGGAGCTGCTCTGCCTCAGGAACAACTATCCTAATCTCATGCTAAGCTGGAGCTTCTGGGGGCATAGGAATATACTCTGGAACCTTCCCAATATGAACCCTCTGCTCCGGAGAACGGGCTGCGGGAGTCTGTGTCCCTCCTCCGGCCTGGGATGTAGCTGGAGCTATCGGAAGTAGACCCGCCTGAGATAGATTACTGAAGGCACTCAAGAACTGAGCCAATGTCTCTTAGAGCTCGGAGTAACAGTAGGTACCTCCTATGCCCCTCCAACTATAGATACTAGGGGCTCCTCTGCCTCTGCTCTAGCCGGTGCTCGGGCTGCACCACGTTCTTGTCCCCTGCCCCGGTCCCTGCCTCTAGTGGCTCTGACTGGGGGCTCCGGTGCCTGGTCATCAGTACATCCGATACGGGTACGAACCATCTGCAAGCAAGAATAGGATATAGTTTAAGAATTTGATGACATCAACTAGCACGATATGGAATTCCAAATAATTTGGTTGTTCTTAACAGTTACATAGCCTCTCGAAGATAGATATGGATGTCTCCGCACCGATCCGCGAGACTCTAATAAACCGGCTTGTGACTTGTGACTCCTATGAACCTAGACGCTCTGATACCAACTTATCACGACCCATTTTACCCTCCGAAAGGTATCGTGATGGCACCTGGTCTCTATGACTAGGTAAGCCTAAAATTTTTGGAAAATGACAGAATCAATAAAATAAAGACAAAAAAGAACTCAAGTAGATATAATGTAGCTGCTCAGCATTTACACTTTCACTTCCCAAAACTCGGAATGTCACCATAGTCAGAACATCTGTACTAAATGTAGCTCTATACAATGAAACTGTGGAAAAATACATAAGTCTTCTATGCCTATACTAGAGTCGAAGGGGACTCGAGGGATTCTGCGAACACGGAAGAATTACCTCGCGATCTCCTAGCTGCTGCTAGAACGACTCTTAGCCATGATACTGGGTGTTGGTACCTAGATCTGCACATGGGCAAAACATGCGCAGGAAAGAGCATGAGTACTCCACATTCGGTACTCCGTAAATGCCAAGCCTAACCCCAGTCAAGTAGTGACGAGGTCAGGTTGAGGCCCTATTGAGTTTGTAAAACAAGTCAATATACAATTTAAAACAGTGAAATGTAGATAAACAATGATAAATAGGATTAAAGAAAATGGGAAGATAAACAACCGAAAGAGAGCCCTCGACTCAGCACAGCATATATCTCAACAGTAAATGTGCAATGCAGTACACGGGGAAAGCTCCTAGATCTCAGTTCGTAGTCCCAATTTAAATATGCTATGCAGTATAGGGGGAAAGCTCTCGGATCTCCGTCCGTAGTCCCAATTTAAATATGCTTTTCAGTACAGGGGGAAAGCTCCAGGATCTCGGTCCGTAGTCCCAATTTAATATGAAATGTAGTACAGGGGAAAAGCTCTCGGATCTCGGTCCGTAGTTCTAATTTAAATATGCAAAGTAGAAGTATGTCAATTATGGCTTAATTAAATAATCCATGAAAAACAACCGGCAAGAATAGGGTAAAGCTACCTAAGCATGATGCGACTAGTAGCAAATAAGAGGAAATCAAGTCAGAATAGGTAGACATGCTTACTCTTAAGCTATCTACTCAATTAAGATAGGAAACAGTAATATATGACTGAAAATGAGCGATTTCGTGGGAGTAAAAATAGGATTTTAGCAACAATAACCCATGTACGCACTCGTCACCTCACGTACACGGCGTCCACGTTACAAAAATCAATATAAAAATGCCTAAGGGGAAGTCCCCAACACAGAATTAGGCAAGCCACTTACCTTGACCGTGCTAATCAACTCAATACCACGCTCTTTCCACGAGTATCTGACTCCGGGTGGCCCAAATCTATTCAAATCGATTTCATGGTGTAAATATCACTTCAAGGGAACAAAATAGCTAATTATTTATAAGCTAATACGTGAAATTAGGAAATTCGCCCAAAACGTCCCCCAGGCCCACGTCTCAAAATCAGGTAAAATTTATATTTCCCCAACACCCATTCGCTCATGACCCACTCGAACAAGAATCAACAAAATCCGACGTCTAAATCTCCCTAAATCCTCAGATTTCTACTTGGGGAAAATTCATCCAATTTTCATGGTTTTTCATCCAATCTCATTGATTAGATTGAGGAAAATGATATAGATTATTGATATACAAAGGGATTAAGGTTAGAAAATGTTAAATATGATTGTCCTCTTCAAATCCCATTGAAAATCGCCAAGTTCCGAGCTTACAATCGATTTTGGAATTATGAAATTCAAACCCTCAGATTTTTGGTATAAATTGCCCAGATATTTCGCACCTGCGACACTGGGATCGCACCTGCGGTGCCGCACCTGCGGTGCCGCACCTGTGGAAACCCCATCGCATGTGCGGAAATTCATTGAATGGCCTGGGGTCGCACCTGCGGAAATACCATCGCAGGTGCGAGACACCAGAACCAGAATGGTTAAGCTATTCTCAAATTCTCAAACTCACCCGTTCGGCATCCGAAACAACCCCGACGCCCCCAGGACCTCAACCAAACCTACCAACTGACCCTAATACCTTTTTCAAACTTGGTCGAGCCTTAAAAACATCTCACAACATCAATACCATCAATTATGCATAGATTCAAGCCTAAGAACTTAGGAAATTTCTAGAATTCACATCCGATGCTGAAACTCGTCTAAACTCATTCGAATGACCTCAAATTTTGCACACAGGTCATAAATGACATTACGGACCTGCTTTCGCTTTCGTAAATCGATTACAAGTCTGATATCAAAATTTCACCTATCAGCCGAAATCATCGATAGTAACGACGGTAAATGGCAGGTTCTGTAGTCAACTGCACTTGGTATCCACAACCAACCTCGAAAACACATTCCAAACACGCTCCTAACCCCAAAATCACCCAACGGAGCTAACGGAGTCGACAAAATTCCATTTCGAATCCGTCTTCACACAGCTCTAACTACGACCAGATTTCTAAAGCTAAATTCCACATTTATGGACTATGTGTCAAAAATCACCCCGGATTCCATCACTCAACGCTCCAAAAAGTTCCAATAACATAAATAGACATGGGAGAAGCGGTTAATAGGGGATCAGGGCGCTAATTCTTAAAATGACCGACCGAGTTGTTACACATAAAGGCCGATCAAAAGAAAGATGAAACTAAAGAGTCACATCAACAAAGTAAATCGGGAATCTGATTATTGGACCCAAAAGTTATAGGAATCATGATTGAGAACACAGCAAAACCACTCTTAATATTAGAGGTGCAAGAGAGATAGCACAACAACTATATTCTATAACGGCTCTACGATAAAGCTAGTTAGAAGAAGTACCAGCCTCATAAAAAGTCAGTATGGAGCTCCCACCAGACTGTATAGGCACCAGAGGTGCAAGTATTATTATAAAGCTTCAAGTTATGGATGTGAATTATACCTATGTGGAAGGAAGGTCATGAAAGGTATACAAGATGTGATGTAAGATTTTAAGGTAAGCCAGGTAAAGGTGGACAACATACGCGATATTCAAATGCAGAAGGTTGTGAATTGTCCATACTTCGGACAAAAGGCTAGAAATGCTGGGATTCGATATCCAGGAATGATAGCAGCATCGTCAGTGGCATACCTTCCAGCCTATGGTTTCTAAGTACCGAAAGGTCTAATTAGAGAGCAAAAGAAGAGTTAGGGACGGTGTGATGTCTCGATGTTCCAGAAGAGCATAAGGGAATTGATCGCAAGCTAAAGTATGATATAACGACAAGTGTTTAGAAAGACAAGAGTAGGGATAAAAAGAAGGCAAGTGAGAAGGTAACAAAAATGGATAAGTCCTCGAAACTAAGCTCGTGAAAACAAAGGAGCTGATGGTTTCTCTAAGTTATTGAAAGCTCAGCATAGCCTAAACAAACTCAAAAGAGTCTAACACTAATAGAAATTGGAAGGAATGGAATGTTTCCCTGGTAGTAGAATAAGGGTGTAATTTGATAAATAAAGGATGACATTTGGGCCTTCGATTGAGTAATGAGTTCATGAATTGTACATAAGTGAAATACCCACGTAAGGCGAATCACATTGGGATGACTATGATATGAGATAGGGTTATGGAAGTACAGTATCGCGCCCGGGTGGACCAAGAAAATCACTTAAAATGTTCCACGATTCAACGTAAGCCCTAATTATTACATAAGAGGTTTCAAGTTATAAGTGGTAGAGTGTAGATCAATATCAAGGTGAATCAACGATGGTTGGATAAGGGTTACAAAATATATGATGAGAGTAGGTCGTCATTCTTAAGATGAACAATAACGAGGAAACATTAAAAGACTTAGATTTATACATACATGATAAGCATCGAGAGAATAACCTAGAGTTGTTCGCATACCTCAGTAACAATAAATCGAAATAAGAGTTATGATATAGTATGTCCTACAAGAGAAACGTCGCATAAGTGCATTTATAAGGTCAAAGTCGTAGAAGCTGCATGATTGAAGGTAGCAACAATTACGAGATTGGACGGACTCCGACTCTAAGTCGTGGTGTGAGAAAGAGGCCTATACGAAGGAATTCCCTGTCCTTTGGATTTATTCACAAAACAACTGCCTAAATGGAAAGGGGAGTATTAAGGTATTCACAAGAGCTATAAGTTATGAAAATGATAAGAGCATCAGTCAACATTCGAGGACGAATGTTCCAAAGGGGGGAATGATGTTATGCCCCACAATATTACATCGATATTATGCCTTGCAGTATTACATTACAATGATGTTACGCTTCACAGTATTAAATTACGACGACGTTGCACCCCGTAGTATTGTATGTTGAATTTATCGTAAGGTAATTGACACCAGTCCAAGAAAAAAAAATTATTTGGAGAGTGAAGGATTATGCTATTTCAAACAAGTAATGAGTAAAGTCGTGAAGGTGAGAGGGGAAGCAAGTAAAAAAAAATGAATTTTCATCCATGCAAGGTACCACATGACCAAGATAGTAAGGTATATAAGGTATGTGAAAAGTTAGTAATATTTTAAGTTATTTGAGATAATTATTAATTATATGGGTAATTGGTTAATCACTGGGTAACGGGACATTACCTAATTAATTAATAAAATTAGTGGATAAGATTAGTCCATCCCCCAAAAAACGTGGCAGTAAGTCACTATCAACACATATGACTAAGTAGTCATTAGGCTTAGGTGGCTACCTAAGGAAATAAGACTTTAACACTTATTACAAGTCTTTGGTTCATTTCATTTTGGACAAAAAAATCAAAAAACCGATCTTAGGAACTGAAGCTAAATTCTTGCAACCAAAGAAGAACAGAGGCCAAATTCTTGCAACCAAACGTTCTTCAAAATTCATCACGAACAGAATCTAAACTCAATCCAAAAAAAGCTTTCAACTAAATTCTTGCAACCAAACAATTCCAACGAGAATTGTTCGAACCGTAGCAACGTAAAATTTTACGGTTCTAAAGGAGTATGGTCCAATCCTTTCCAAGAATATTATACGGATTTTTCCCTACTCCGGGTATGTTAAGGTCATCCCTTCTTTCTTTTTGGCATGATCCAAATTATACAAAAGAAATGAGCAAACGCACGGTTTCCATAAATTACTCTATTCATAGAAATACTAGGGGTGTCTATATTCTTGATTCCCCATGTGAATTATTATTATCTTCTGTTCACGGGTCCTAGAAAAATACATATTTGATAATGTTATCCGAAAGGTATATTGATTTTTATGGCATTCCGAGAAAATCTCATTAATGTTTTTCTTATGCATTTCATGCATTTATACATATACATTGACCCATGACAGATGATATATATATATATATATATGTATATGTATATGTATATGTATATGTATATGTATATGTATATGTATATGTATATGTATATGTATATGTATATGTATATGTATATGTATATGGATATGGAAAAGGTTACGGTGTTATACACGCATCACCATCTGATCAGCTGGTATACGTTGATGATTTGCCCACAGTGGCCGAGATGATATGATGGGATGCTCTCAGAGGCTTGATAATGTTATGAACACATGTACCTATGCACGACATGACATTCATACGCATATGCATGACACTATAAGTATTTCATGATTTAAAGAGTTGTCCAGACTTACAGGTTGAGTCATGTACCCTATATCTCTTCCATGTCTTTTCTGTACTTATTTAAGTTCCTTACATACTCGGTACATTATTCGTACTGACGTCGCTTTTGCATGGGGACGCTGCGTTTCATGCCCGCAGGTTCCGATAGACAGGTCGAGAGTCCTCCAAGTAGGCTATCAGCTCAGCGGAAGATGTTGGTGCGCTCCATTTGCTCTGGAGTGGCTTGTTTGGTCAGTATGATTTAGACACATATTGGTTTGTATGGCGGGGCTCTGTCCCGACCTTGTGATAAGTATGTACTCTTAGAGGCTTGTAGACAGATGTCTTGTATACGGATGCTTGTATGGCCTTGTCGGCCTATGTTTTGAGTTTACAAATGATCATGTTGGCCTAATAGGCCTGTATGTCTCGTATGTAAGTTTTTATATCAGGATGGTTCGCTCTATGTCGGGTATTTCCCCATGTTTTATTCTATATATCTCACAACAGCCTCTCTGGCTCATTTACCTATAATAGTATGATACAAAATATACGTTACGTAGGTACTCGGTTGAGTAAGGTACCGGGTGACCGTTGCGGCCCATCGGTTTGGGTAGTGTCAACTCGACCGCATCTGCACATGTTGCAGGTGTAGAAACTACATCGCATCTGCGGATCTAACCCGCATCTGCGCCCTTTTGCCCACTTCTGTGAGCATCGCAGGTGCGGGAAAATCTCACACCTGCGTCCTCGGCTCAACTATCCCTTGGTCTCTTCTGTGACTCTTGCCCTGCTTCTGTGGGCTCGCACCTGCAGTGCCCAGTCCGCAGGTGCGGTTACACTAGTAGCAGCAACACTTCAGCTACTTCACCAACTCAAACCCAAGTCTGATAGCCACCCGAAATCAACCCGAGGCCCCCGGAACCTCAACCAAATATATCAACAAGTCATATGACCCAATGCGAACTTAGTCGAACCCTCGAATTACCCAAAATAATATCAAAACACGGATCACACCCGAATTCAAGCCTAAGGAACTCCTAAACTTCCAAATTGCACAAACGACGCCGAAACCTATCAAACCACGTCCGATTGACCTCAAATTTTGCACACAAGTGATAAATGAGACCAGGAACCTACTCCTATTCCCTGAAATCAAATCTGACACAAATATCAAATTTTCCACTACCGATCAAATTCACCAATATTCCGACTTTCGCCAATTCAACACAAATTCTACCGGAGACCTCCAAATCACATTCTAGACGCACTCCTAACTCCAAAATCACCTAACGGAGCTAACGGAACCATCAAAATTCAAATATGAATCCATTTACACATAAGTCGACATTCGGTCGACTTTTCCAACTTAAGCTTCCAATTAAGAGACTAAGTGTCTCAACTCACTCTAACATCACTCCGGACCCGAACCAACCAACCCGATGAGCCATATAACAAGTATAGAACATAATAGAAGCGAAAAATGGGAAAAAGGGGATACAACTCTCGAGACGACCGGCTAGACTGAGCTGAAATCCAACACGTGAGATGGATCGCCGTGATACTTCCGAAGCATAGAAACATGGAATACTGGGTGACTCCCGCTAGACTGGGAGGTAAAGCAAGCTCATAAGCAACCTCTCCTACTTGCCGAAACACCTCCAAAGGACCAATGAACCTAGGGCTCATCTTGCCTTTCATTCCGAACCTCATAATGCCCTTCATAGGAAAACCCCAGAGCAAGACCCGCTCGCCAATCATGAATGCAGCATCCCGGACCTTCCGATTTGCATAACTCTACTGCATGGACTAAGCTATGCATAGTCTATCCTGAATCAGCTTAACCTTCTCCAGAGTATCCTGAACCAAGTCTGTACCCTATACTGTTATTGTAAGAAAACTCCGGTAGAGGCAAGAGCTGATCCCACGAACCCCTAAGCTCCATCACACACCCACGAAGCATATCTCTAATATCTGAATAGTGCACTTTGACTGTCCGTCCGCTAAGGGTAAAATTATGTGCCCTAGTCCACTTAAGTACCCAACCCATGTTGTACAGTCCTTTAATACCGTGATGTAAACTGCGTACCCCGATCAGAGATGATAGATACCGGTATGCCATGAATCCTGACAATCTCGCGGATATACACTCGAGCCAGTTGCTCGGAGGAATAGGTAGTCATCACAGGAATGAAATGAGCTGACTTGGTCAGCCTATCCAGAATCACCCAAACTGCACAAACCTCCACTGCGTCCGTGGGAGTCCAACAACGAAATCCATAGTGATCCGCTCCCACTTCCACTCTGAAATATCTAACTTCTGAAGCAACCCACCTGGTCGCTGATGCTCATACTTCACCTGCTGGCAATTTAGGCACCGAGCTACATACTCCACTATGTCCTTCTTGATTCTCCTCCACTAGTAATGCTGTCTCAAGTCCTGATACATCTTCAAGCCACCTGGATGAATAGAATACCGTGAACTATGAGCCTCCTAGAGAATCAACTCACGCAAACCATCTACATTGGGCAAACATAGCCTGCCCTGCATCCTCAATGCACCATCATCCACAATAGAGACCTCCTTAGCATCACCGTGTTGGACCGTGTTCTTAAGGACAAGTAGATAGGGGTCATCATACTAATGCTCCCTAATACGAACATAAAGAGAAGACCGAGAGACCACACAATCCAATACTCGACTCAGCTCAAAAATATCCAATCTGACAAACTGGCTACTAAGGACTGAACATCCAATGGAAATCGCCTCTCCACTGTTGAAAGATATGCTAAGCTCCCCAAAATTTCCGCCCGCCGATTCAAGGCATCAGCCACCATATTGGCCTTCCCGGGATGGACAAAATGGTGATATCATTGCCCTTAAGAAGCTCCAACCACCTCCGTTGATGCAAGTTAAGATCCTTCTATTTGAACAGATGCTGCAAACTCCGGTGATGAGTGTAAATCTCGCAGCGAACCTCGTACAAATAGTGCCGCCAAATCTTCAAGCCATGAACAATAATTGCTAACTCAAGGTCATGGAAAGCATAGTTCTTCTCATGGGTCTTCAACTGGCGTGAAGCGTAAGCAATCACTCTAAGGTCTACCCTCATGCATAAGAACACACCCAATACCGACCCGCGAAGCATCAAAATACACTGTGTATGAACCAGAAGCTGATGACAGAACCAAAACTAGAGCCGTGGTCAAAGCAGTTTTGAGCTTCTGAAAGTTCTCCTCGCACTCATCCGACCACCTGAATGGAGCGCCCTTTTTGTTCAACTTGGTCAAGGGAGATGCAATAGATGAGAAATCCTCCACAAAATGACAGTAATAGCCAGCCAAACCAAGAAAATTGTGAATCTCCGTGGCTTAAGACGATCTGGGCCAACTATGCACCGTCTCTATCTTTTTCGGATCCACCTGAATACCCTCACCGGATACCACGTGCTCCAAGAACGCCACTGAACTGAGCCAAAACTCATACTTGGAGAACTTTGCATAAAGCTTCTCCTCCCTCAACCGCTATAACACAATCCTCATATGCTAGGCATGCTCCTCCTGGCTACGAGAGTACAAGAGGATTTCATCAATGAATACAGTAACGGAAGGGGTCAAGATAAGGCTGAAACAAACTGTACATTAAATGCATGAATGATGATGGGGCAGTTGTCAGCCCAAAAGACATCACAAGGAACTCATAATGGCCATATCGGGTCCTGAAAGCTGTCTTAAGAATATCTGAGTCCCGAATCTTCAGCTGGTGATACCCTGACCTCAAATCAATCTTGGAGAACACCCTCGCTCCTTGAAGCTGGTCAAATAGATCATGAATACGTGGAAAAGGATACTTGTTCTTGATTGTGACCTTGTTCAACTGCCTGTAATCAATGCATATCCTCATAGTACCATCTTTGTTCTTTTACAAATAGAACTGGTGCACCCCAAGGTGACACGCTAGGCCGAATAAACCCAATATCAAGGAGTTCCTGAAGCTGTTCCTTCTAGGGGTGGACATAATACCCACCGAACCCAAAAAACCTACCGAACCGAAAATTTTGGTTTATTTAATTTTAATTTTTCAGTTTATTTGGCCGGTTTGTGGTTTATAGTTTAAAAAAATTCAGTGTTCGATTCAATGGACGCTTTTAATAGTTTGAACTTCAGTTAAACCGAAAAATCAAAAAATCGAATTTTGGCAGATGTAGGCTTGAGATGTTGCTTCTGTTTAAATGTTTCTTCTGTCGAGATGTTAAACCGACACACGCTCTTAATTAGTTTAGGTTAACGTACTATTTTCAACCTAAAAGAAAAGTAAAATAAATTAGTAAAGATATTACTCTTAAATAAAGGGATAGTTACGAACTTGGAATATTCTTCATATATTAGCTGTACTTATATAGTATATATGTTTATCTAGGCAATGATGAGATAGATGCCTAGAAATTGTTTTTTAGAATTTAGTAGATGAACCTTAACGTGCGGAAGACCTCTGGGAGTCCTAGTGCAAAAATATTCGCATCAGAATTAACTTTAATAATAAAACCATCAGTCTACTTGTTACATTGTCCTTATTTCTTTGATATGATTTTTATTCATCTTTTAGTTTCATGCATGTGATCTAAAAAAGACACATTCTTTTTTTATTTTTTATTAGGCAGTTTTTCTTTCTCTATTTGAAATAGAGTGAATGGGCAGTTTGTTGTTCTACCCAATTTCTCTAGCTATATTTTTCGCTATTGATAGTAGAAGCACTTGCATCGGCTCCAAAAAGTAATCTATTTTCGTTGTTTTGTATTATTTTTACCATAATTTGAAACTGAAAACCGAACCGAACATGAATAAACCTAACTAAACCGAAGTTAATATGGTTCGGTTTTGGTTATTAAAATCACAAACCGAAAATTGAATTAACTGAATCAAAATTCTTCAAAATCGAACCAAATCGACCGATGCCCACCCCTAGTTCCTTCAACTCCGCCGGTGCCATACGATACGGTGGAATAGAAATGGGTTGAGTGCTCGACATTAAATCAATACCGAAGTCAATATCCCTGTCAGACGGCATTCCCGGTAGGTCTACAAGAAACACATTCGGAAAATCTCGCACCACCGGAATAGAATCAATAGCAGGGACCTCTGCACTAACATCCCTCACAAAGGCAAAATAAGATAGAAAACCCTTCTCTACCATCCGCAGAGCCTTCAAGTATGAAATCACTCTACTGGGAACATAGTCTATAGAGCTGATCCACTCAACCTCGACAACCCCGGCATCGTCAACGTCACGGTCTTAGCATGAAAATCTAGAACAACATGACATGGAGACAACCAATCCATACCCAAAATCACATCAAAATCGACTATACTAAGCAACAAAAGATCTACTATGGTCTCCAAACTCTCAATAGTCACCACACATGACCGATATACATGGTCCATAATAATAGTATCACCCACTGGAGTAGATACATGAACATATTAAACTAGAGACTCACGGGGCATATCTAGAAAATGAGCGAAATACGAGAACATATATGAATAAGTACAATCAGGGTCAAATAATACAAAGGAATCTCTGTGGAAAACTGAGACAATACTTGTAATCACAACATCCGAATCAATGGCATCCGATCTGGCAGGGAGAGCATAAAAATGGGTTTGTCCACCCCCTGATCGGCCTCCCCCTCTCAGGCGACCCCTAGCTGACTGAGCTCCACCCCGAGCTGGCTGAGCAGGTGGTGAAGAAACTGGTGTTGATGTCATAGACTGACCCCTCTGCTGGGATGAACCTCCCACTATGCGGGGACACTGCCTCCTCAGGTGACCAAACTCTCCAAACTCATAACAACTCCCATGTGATGGTGTTGGGGATTGAAGGGAGACCCGAGCACCGGGATAACTGGTAGAAGGACATGGAATAGACGAACCCTGACCCGATGGAGCACAGGACAAGCTCTGAGCTGGGAGGGAACTGAGAGATGAATGGACCTGCTGATAATTGTGTGAACCATGGCCAGATGATGCACCACGGTGAACTGGGCGATCCGCCCTTTCCACCAAGCCTCTTGTCCTCCCTCTCAACCCGCTCCTGGCTGAGAACCATCTCAATCTAACGAGCAATGTCGACAACCTCATCAAAAGTAGCACTAGAAACTCTCTATCTAGTCAAAAGCAACCGCAACTGAAAAGTGAGGCCATCTATGAACCTCTTGATCCTCTCTCCGTCTGTGGGAACCAACCAGATAGCATGACAGGCTAACTCCGAGAATCACATCTCATACTGCATCACGGACATGTCAGCCTGAAGAAGTTGCTCAAACTACCTACGCAGCTCTTCTCATGGAGTCGAGGCACGAACTTCTCCAGAAAAAGACTAGAGAACTGCTCCAGGTAAGGGGTGCTGCACCGATCGGCCTACGCCTCTCGTAAGCCTCCCACCAACTGAAGGCAGCCCCAAAGAACTGAAAAGTAGTGAATGAGACCCCATTGGTCTCTAGAATGCCTGCTGTATGGAGTATCCTCTAACACATGTCCAAGAAGCCTTGTGCATTCTCTCCCTATGTACCACTGAAAGATGGAGCCCGGAGTCTCTCAAACCTCTCTAATTGACGCTGCTCATCATCGGGTATGACAGGAACCACATAGTCCTGAGCAGCTGCAACCGGCTGAGCTAGTGGTGCCCCCGGTGTCTGGAGTCCGTGTACAACCTACTCTGGTGTGCAGGCGGCAGGAGCCTGAGCACCTCATCTAGCCAGAGAAGAGGCTGCTGCGGCCGGAACAGAGACCACATGAGCAAGACTGGTGCACACGATCAGAATCTGAGCTAAGGCCTCCTGAAGGCCAGGAATCACAATAGGCACCAGTGGTGCCTGAGCTGGTCCCACAGGCTCATCCACAACTGGAGCCTGCTCCTGAATTGGGGCAACTGGTGGATCTATAGGTGCTATCCTAGCTGCTGTGTGAGTTGCACCACTGCCCCTACCGCGGCCTCTACCGCGACCTCAGCCTCTCACGGCCCTGACTGCTGGTACCGATGGCTGTCCATCCTGCCACGTAGTACGTGTCCTCACCATCTCTGAGAGAATAAAACGACAGAAATTCAATTATCATAATCAAACGATTCGCACGATAAGAATTCAAGAATGTGAAATTTCCTAATGGTTCGACGACCTCTCGAAGATAAGTACAGATGTCTTCGTACCGATCCGCAAGAGTCTACTAAACCTGCTCATGACTCCTGAGACCTATGTAACCTAGGCTTTGATACCAACTTGTCACGACCCAAAAATCTAACATGTTGTGATGACGCCTATCAATAGTACTAGGCAAGCCTATTTTCAAAATACTTCGATATTTCATAAAAGATAAACCAAAAGCTTTTTCATAATATAGTTTTTCATAAAAACAAGAGTTAAACTAAAAATATAATGCGGAAAGATAGCCCCAAATATCGAGGTGTCACCAAGTCATGTGCATCTAACAACCAGTCTAATAAATAGCGTCTACTGGATTCTATGTCTAAATGTCAATACAGAAAATAAAATATAGCAAAGAAGGAGAGACAAGGACTGCGAATGCCGGCAGCTACGTCATAAATCTCTGATACTCGACCATGCACGAGCTCAATGTCCTCCGTGACCGGATATACCTAGATCTGCACATGAAGTGCAGGCTGTAGCGTGAGTACAACCAACTCAGTAAGTAACAACTAACTCAGTAAACCAGATATAATATTTTCTAGAAATTCAGAACAGTAACATAAATCAACTAAGTGTAGCAACAAATAAGGACAAATACGACCTCTCAGGCTAACAGTCTCTCAAGCTCTCAGTAGCTCAATACTCGGCTCTCAGCCCTCAATACACACACTCAATAGGTACATGCGCTCCCTGGGGTGTACAGACTCTAGCAGGGCTCCTTTAGCCCCAGCGCTATATCATTGCGGCATGCAACCCGATCCAATATCGTTGCAGCGTGAAACCCGATCCACAATCCACAAATAGCCCTAAGGTTTGACGCGGCGTGCAACCCGATCTATTTGCATTTAGCCCTCAGGCTCGTTGCGGCATGCAACCCGATCCATATACCTCACAAAGCTCACAACTCGGCACTCAGGACCTATCTCAGTCACTAACCTCTACAGCCTCTTGGGCTCACACAAATCATACAAAATAGCCCAAACAGAGATAATAACAGGTATCAACAAGAAACCAAGAGCAAACAGAGATATGTCATACACGTAAGACTATGACTGAGTACAAGACATAAATTAGCAGTTAATTCAAGAAGTACACGACCATTGCAGGGTCCCGGTAGTGATATCATATGGCCTAAGCATGTTTTCTAACAAGAATGGCAGTCAAATTTCTAGAAAACAAAAGAAACATGTAATCAATGATAGGCTATTCGACTTCAAAGTCTCACGGGACGGACCAAGTGACAATCCCTCATGGTGCACACCCACACGCCCGTCACCTAGCATGTGCGCAAATAATCACATCATACCAAATTCTGGGGTTTCATACCCTCAGGACCATACTTACGACCGTTACTTAACTCAAACTGAGCAAAATCCTACTCCAAAATACCTTTGCCCCTCGAATTAGTCTCAAAATGCCCCGAATCTAGCCACAAGCAGTACAAGATAATTAATGTAGGCTAAAGGAATAAATTCCATAAGAAAAACATGAAATTCTAAACCAAAATCTGAATTTGGCTCAACCCGACCCCCCGGTCCTACGTCTCAAAATTTGGCAAAAGTCACAAAACCCGAAAGCCCATCCACACACAAGTCTAACCAAACTAAATTTATCGAAATTCGATACTATTTGGTCATCCAAATCCACAAAATTCACCCTCCAGTTATCAAGCCCTAAACCCCCAAATTTCACCTCAACACCACACAATCTAGGTGGGAATAACAATGGGGAAACAAGATTGTTGAGCAAAAATGAGTACAAGAAGCTTACCTCAATAATCCCCTCGAAAATCCTCTCCAAAATCGCCTAAGTCCGAGTTCAAAATGTAGAAATGAGACTAAAGTCGTGAACCCTTGATTTTAAACATTCTGCCCAGAACTTTTGCACCTACAACCACTCGTTCGCACCTGTGGGACCACTTATACGGCTAAAACTCTACTTCTGCAGAATCCACTAACCGAGTTGGCTCTGTTTCTGCGAGCACTGATGACGTCCAAATCCACTACTAAAAATTAAATGGATGTGGTCACATTCAATATAATTTACCCAACTATGAGTCGGGGTCGAATCCCATAGAGAACAATATGTAGGCGATTAGGAATGTAAGATAATTATCACTTGTTATGCAATGCCAAACACTTATAATTTGATTTTTGAAAATGTTTATCAGTAATTGTGAAAATGTAAACTAACCTAGAAAGCAAGTAAAATTATTAATGGCTACAAGTATATATGCATAGGTAATTACACTCAAGTAACGATCCAATGTATTTCACAATTTTACAAATATGAGCGAGTTTATGTTAATTAGCAACGGGTAACAATTCTATATTAGCTTATTTCGAAGACTAACAAGACTTCCTAATTCAATTATCCCTAAAATAATTAAAATATTAAGCACACTCGGATATGGCTACAAGTAATTCAATCCTATCCCTAGGTAGAATCTATAAAATGAGGGGTTAAAGCCTCAAGTTCTTGTTAATTAATCTTTCTCAACTACAAATAATCTTTCCCAAAATTAATTCGAAGTTAATGGGCGAGTCCTAGGGTTAGCTAATCCCTTTGGAAACATTAAAGAACAAGAGTAATTAAAGAAATAATAACTCACTTCAATATTACCAAAAATCATTCAATACATAAGCACAACAAGATATTTAATCCACACTTTAATTATGAATATTTTCATAAACAAGATTCAAGTGTTGGAAATAAATACTACACACTTAAATATTCAATGCAAAGCAAGGAAATGGAGAAATGAGCATAAATGAGTAAGAAATTCTCAACCAAAAGCTTCAAATCTTCAAGACCCAAGTGTGTGTAGCTTCCAAAACTTGCTCTCTCTAGTCAAAGGACTGAAAATAAGCCAAAAGATGTTCAAAAGATCTACTAGGTTGTGCATATGTGGGTTTGGAATTGAGGAGATGTGAATTTCCAAGTCTGCCCAGGTCTAAAGCTCGTTGACCGCACATGTGGAAGGATTCTCGCAAGTGCGGCTCCGCAGATGCAGATAGCCTATCGCAGATGCATAAACTCAAGAGATTTCCTACTCCGCAGATGCGAACATGTTCACGCAAATGCGTCTCCGTAGATGCGGATAATTCATCGCAGATGCGAGCCTGTGTGGAATTCCCTTCACCATAGAAGTAGACCAAATAATTGCACCGGCGATTCTGCAAGTGCGAATTCTTACCGGAGATGATGTCCCAGTGCATAGTAGCTCAATTACACAGATGCGGTCTTCTACCTCAAAGATGCGAGGTCACAAAAGCGAACAGTGTTCTACAGATGCGGAATCGCTTAAGAGCTTTGCATTTCTTCCACTCTTTTTTACTCAATTGCGCTTCAATTGAATTCAAATCACTTCATGGCATCATTTACCTGAAAATATAACAATACACACCATAGACGACCTCATATTATAATTAAAGGACACAAAATCTAAAGAAAAGAGACTAGAATGAGTGGTAAAATCACCACTCATCAACACCCCCAACTTAAAGCTTTTGCTTGTCCTCAAGCAAATCAAAACCTACAATTCAATGAGGTTCTACCATTTAAAGCACAAGTAGTATTGCTATCATTTACAAATCACATTCTCCAATTAAGCACCATACTTATGGATTTGATTGGTACTAATAATTAGGCTCAAGTTCGTGAATCTTAATCAAATAGCTCTCTCATTTAAAAACACTTCCGAGAATTGCAAAAGAGTTTCAAAATAATCAAGTGACAACAAAAAGTCTCAAGAAGTGACTCAAAAGCACTAGTCTACTACATATGCTCAATTTGCTCACTTCCGGATACGTCAATGTCACCAATACATCTTAATTCATGTTCCCTCACAAGAAAGAAAGTCCCAAAATCACCATACTTACAATAACAACACAAGGGAAAAATGCACGAAGACACTCACTCTCAACAAAGAATTTCAAGTGTTACAAAATATCATGCCATAAGCTTGCTCTTATTTTTATTTGCTGCCTATTCAAGAACATTCGGTTGGAGATCCCATAAGGAATTTTTAAGCTTGTAATGTAGGTTTAGGTAAGGGTCGGAAAATCATTTGAGATACAAGTGACTACTCCCTCCTTGAACGCTACTCACATTTGTCTTTCTTTTTGCACTTTGCTACTTTTTAACCCCACATAGCCCTTTATCGGCATCTAGCTACCAACATAGAACCACCTTAAAGTACCTATTTAATTTTCTCAAGACTCCATATATATATATATATATATATATATATATATATATATATATATATATATATATATATATATATATATATATATATATATATATATATACACACATATTTTTCTTTTCTTTTCTTTCCTTTTTCTTTTTAACTATTTTCTTTTGGAGCTTGAGTAATTTCATATGAACAGTTGGAGGTATATGTTTCTACACTCAATGTACAACCTTACCAATTTCCAACCTGACTATAACACCCCCAAATTAGGCTTTTAGCCTCATTCTCAATATTTAAGGAGGGACGGGTTCAAAAAAGGAATTATTTCACAAAAGGGTAAAGGTTTGTAATGAGGTGGCTAAAGAAAAGGTTAAAGGCTTAAATAAGGTAAACTAGTGATAATATTTATGCAATGGTAGGCTTGAAAGGCTAAAGAGTCTTTTCAAAGATCATAAAGAATGCCTAAGGTCATCCCTCCAACCAAACATAATTAATATTAGCATTGAAAGACCAACCGGAAAAGTTCTAGATGATAGAAGTAAACACAAGAATTATTTAGAACAAAAACTAACACATATGGCACATGAACTAATCAAGACGGATCAATTTCACCTCTTAATAAGAGCATCTAGAGCAATACCATGCCAATTCAAAACCAAATTTCGGAGGGGTATTCTTAATTCACACTTCACATACAAGAGACTAATTAAAACAAGACTAATTCCCGTAAGAAAGTCGTCATGCCATCATAGGTAAAAGTCACCCGGTTTAACACAAAAATGTTTCTCGGGAAAAAACCGTAGCATAAAGAAAACCCAAGGAAATACTACTAAAGAATTAAAATATAAATTAAAACTATTAAAGAAGATAAAATAAACACTAAAGAAATAAAATAAAATAACAAAAACTACTTAAAGAAACTAAAATAACAAAAGCAATTAATACTAAATGAACAAAAATAACATAAACTAAAAACTACTAAAGAAAATAAGTAAAGAAAGAAAATTAAAATAAAATAACAAAAGTGACTAATCTTGTAAATGTACAACCAATCAAAACTACGCTCGGCAAGAGCACATGACAAGAAATAATAAAACAAGTCTGGCAAGGGCACTCAATATCCATACCACACATAAACCCGACAAGGGCACTTATATAGCATCAATGCACGAGTATAATCCCTAAAGCCACCCCCAACTAAAAATATTGCAGTGTCCTCACTGCATAATATCAAAAGAAAATAACAGTAGTTTGAGAGTCTCCCTGAGGTCTGCATCAGACTAGCAGACTGCGGGAGAAGGGCTAATCACTGCTGCTGAGAACTCTCGCACTCATCATCGTCAGCATCATTATCATCATCGTCATCAGCACTCGACATGAATGAGTAGTCCTTGCTATCCTCAGCATCATTATCATCATCAGCAGCAGCAGCACTCGACATGAAATAGTAGTCCTTGCTATCCTCAGCAGCAGCAGCACTCGACATGAAATAGTAGTCCTTGCTATCCTCAGCATCAGCAACAGGTATCCTCCTGTTCGGATGCACCCATTTGAAGATGGCTTTGATTCCTTTCCACATTTTGATCATAAATTTTCCCTTCTTCTTGTTTCTCGCCTTCTCCTTTTCTAAGTCTGACTAAAGATCTACATGTGCCTTGGCCAAGTTGCTATAGGCTGCCTCGAGTCTGCCAACAGATGCTTCTATCTTCTCCTAAGACTCTTCCTGCTTTTTCTGTGCCTCTAAGTAGGTCTTCATGTCATCCCTGGTGAAGTACTCGGACCCAAGATGGGGGTGTGAGGGTCCACTAGGGAGCTGTGACACTAAGTCACGAATGACACAAAGTTCGGAGCTCAACATCTTGAATGGTCCCTCAGGAACTGCTACCTGTGAGGATGACTCTGGTCCGCCAGCAGTGGCGACTTTCCTCTTCTTGCTATTGACCGCACTACCCTCGCCCGTTATTCTGAACGAATGAAAGGGTTTGTCGTTCGGCAACCAATGATCGGTGCTGCTCACCTCAACCTATGCCCGCCTACACAACTCTGTGATGAGTGAAGGAAAAATAAACCTTGGGTTGTCCTCGTGCAAGTACTCTCTCAGCTCCCACAGGATATAATAGCCGACATTCACAGGAATTTCGTCAAGAAGGCATGCAATGATAAAGGCTCTGGTGTACAAGACATCTGAAACATTCCCACATGGTGATACCCTGTTGTAGAGGATGTAGAGACATATTTTAGCTTCAGCTGTGAAGTCGATCGACTTCAAACCTCTTCTCTTGTTCGCCTATTTTTCTCTCATGCTTGCGGGATAGAGTTTAGACACAAGTCATTCTGCGTTGTTGCAATGATTTTTTTCTAGAACTGGCTCGAGTGGATGGTCAGGAATCCCGAGTATGTCATTAATTTTCTCAATTCCAAACCTCACTATCTTACTCTTTATGGTGAGTTCTGGGTTGGTGAAGTTTGTACGCTTAAGATTAGCATAAAATTCACTAACCCACTCCTTGTTGTCTTTGCACAGAGTAGGCATGAATCACGATCAGTCGGAGGCTTGAAGAAGGCCATAGAATTCGGGAGTAGCTCGACCAATTTCTCCTCGGCGATCCCCTTTTCAAGCACTATCTTTTTGGTTATGAGGTTTTCATAGTACCGGCGATGACAATCAGCAGACATGAAGCGTGACTGGTCAAATTGTTCATCCACAGCTTCCACCTCAATTTCATGATTAAGCAACATGTTCGTTCATATTTCGGTCTGTTTGAGCTCAAAGTACCTTCAAAAAAATAAAAAAACGTTAGTCGGGCAGTAGAATCATGTTAGGAAATTTAAAACAAATCAATTACGCTAATGAAATCAGTCAAACGGACCCTGGAAGATCCAGATGCAAAGCTACTAGAATTGGAAATTCTGCCCAGTTTCCACACCTGCGAAAGAACCATCGCAGGTACGGTCCCTCTTCTGTGGGTTTTCCTCCACTTCTGCGGTTTTGCTCAGTTTGCCAAAAAATGCACCTGTGGATCTTTGAATGCAGGTGCGAGGCCACATCTGTGGCACTTCTCTCGCTTCTGCATGTTCATCAGTGGGTTCAAAAGTCCAGTTTTTTTCGACTCTTTTCACTCCTAAGCATGATTTTAGCACATAATTTATACTCAAGACTTCTAAATTAGTGCACTATATGAACCTACGACTCTATTAAACCTAATTTTGTGGTACTTAGCAAACGATTTCTTTTGGGACAATTCGTCGAACACATTGCAAGCAGTGAGAATTTATGATTTTTCACACAAATTGGTTACTCAGATTTCCCCCAAAGGTATTGTTCAACAATAAATAACACACACTAATCATACTCTCAACCAATATATCTCACTCCAAAAACTAACACTGATAATAAAAAACTTGAAAACGTGACTTAGAAGAGATGAGATGAAGAAGAAGAAGAAGAAGAAGAAGAAAAAGAAAAAGAAAAAGAAAAAGAAAAGAGAAGTAGAAGAGAGGAGTAAATGAGAGACATGGTACCCGTGTGGTCTTGTGCTTGAGATATGAGTGTGAGCAGTTGTGTGAAGATCATTAGTGTGAGATAGGAGAGGGAGTTGTGAGGTTAGGGAAATTAGAGTCTTACCTGACTGAAGAAAGGTTTTGTAATTTACCCGTTTGACCACTTCTGCAGAATTTTAAGCGCTTCTGCGGGAGCTCTTTTGCGACTTCCAAATCGCTTATGTGGTACATTACGCATTTGTGCTTCACTGGGTGCTTCTGCGAGGCCGTATCTACTATCAATTTTCCGCAGATGCGGTTACACCAAATGATTGGTTCACAGATTTTTCAGCCACTATTTTTGTGCAGTCCGACACCTCAAACTCTTCAATCCAACTCCAAAAAGTATGAAGCTTGGAAGATTAGTCAAAAGTAAGATGATAAACTATTCTAAAAAAAGAAAATTTCAAAAACGATCAAAAGTTTTGAAAAAGGATGGGTTGCCTCCCACCTAGCACCGCATTTAACGTCGTGGCACTACGCAAATCAACTTTACCACTTTTCTCACCACTTGGAAGATATGTATTGTGCACCTAACCTGGAATCAAGCTTGTAACCACGAGTGGTGGAGGTGGTAAGTTGATGATCAAGCCAAACTTTAATGTCTTCATTTTGTGTTTCTTGGCTTTCATGTGAGGAATGTCATTTTTCCTTTTTGTTCCTTCAAATTATAAAATGTATGGCCTTTGCCTTTCCTCCTAACAATCCCTCATGGACTCATGTAGTTCAATTCACAAATCACCACACAATTCCAATGATGAAAAATGCTTGGAATGTGACATCAAGCCTCTAAACTGCAATTCTTCCTGGATTTTGACATCCGCTTTTTTCCCTGGACTAGAGTTAATCTCAAAAATATTTTCAATTACACCGGTTGAATCTAATTTCATATTTCTCAGCATCATTAACAAGCATGGAGTCAGTTGGCTGATGTTCAATTCTTGATTCCTCAAAGTAAAGCTCACTTTCTTCCTCGTAGTCGGACTCTTCTTGACTTCATTCCACACTTTCAAGTTGGTGGGCATAGTGAGCCTCAACCAATATTTTGATTCGATCTTCCAAAGTGAGGATATGCTCATGATTTTGAGTTAAGCTTTATTTCAAGTCCTCGAGTGCCAAGCTTTTCTTCTCCTCATTTTCAAGAATGACCTCCAACATGAGCATCATTTTCTCTTTTTGAATATTTGAGAGTTCTTCTTGGTTTTGATCAAGTGCCAAGGAAGGATTTTTGGCGTCCACATCTAAGGAAGGTTCTTGGCTATCATTCACTTCCGATGCTTCTGGGACCTCTAAAGCTTCAAGCATTTCTCCCATTTACAAGTTCAAGCTTTCAACTGCCAAATCATTTTGGAGACTATTTTCCAAAAGTTTATGATGGCCTAAAAGGTCATCTTATGTTTTAAATCTCAATTTTGCGCTCGTTAGCCTTAAAAATATCATTTTACCCTCATCGATGTGCACAATTCGGACGTATTTTGGGAAAGCTGTTATGTGGAAAATTAAAGAAATAATAATTTTTTGCCTTAAAATGATTTTTTGTTGACTTCGGTCAACATTTTGAGTAAATGGACCCAAACTCGTGTTTTGACGGTACCGGTGGGTCCGAAGTAAAATATGGGACCTAGGCGTATGCCCGTAATCGGATTCCGAGGTCCCTAGCTCGAGAAATGAATTTTTGACTAAAATTGAAAGACTGAAAAATTATGATTTTAATAATTTGCTTAATGTTTGATCTTGTTGGTATCGGGCCTGTATTTTGGTTCTGGAGTCTGATACAGGTCTGTTATGCTATTTATACCCAATCTGTGAAATTTGGTGAGAAACGAAATTGATGTGCCGTGATTCGGACCTTCAGTTGAGAATATAGTAATTTTAAGGTGTTCATGAGAAATTCATATGTTTTGGTGCTAAATTCATATTTCTAGTCATTATTTTGGCGATTTGATCGCACAAGCAAGTCCGTATGATGTTTTTAGACTTGTGTGCATATTTGGTTTGAAGTCCTGAGGGCTCGGGTGAGTTTCGGGTAGGCTACATAGTGAAATGTACTTAGGAAAAATTGATGGTGTGCTTCAGCTCTGCAGGTCTCGCAATTGCGAGGTTTGGCTCGCAAATGCGAGCCTCGCATTTGCGAGCATGGGCTGGGTGGGTAGTCTCGCATTTGCGAGAAAAGGGTCGCATTTGCGGACCCTGTTCGCATTTGCGCATTTGCGAATAAATGATCGCATTTGCGATAGCCACAGAAATGCGAAGGATTCACATTTGCGATATTTTTCTCGCATTTGTAAGCTTCGCAAATTGCGAAGCTTTGGTCACAAATGCGACATCTGCAGCTGATAGGTCTTGACTTAGACGGGATTTTTCTCATTTTTTAAAATTCCCAAACACAAGAGACCCTCTAGGCGATTTTTCAAAGGCAATTTCTTCCCCAAATCATAGGTAAGTTATTCTTAACTCATTTCTTCTATCTTTCAATTCATTTTACAACATTTCAACCTAAATTCTAAGGTTTTCATGGTGGGATTGGGGATTTTGGGTAGAAACTAGGTATTTAGAAATTTTGGGGATTTAGACCTCAAATTGAGGTCGGATTCCAAAACTAATTGTATATCTGTGCTCGGGGATGAAAGGATAATTGGGTTTTGGTCTGAATTTTGGGTTTGGACCAAGCAGGCCCGGGGTCGATTTTTGACTTTTTGGTGGAAAGTTTGGGAAACCTATAATTATGTATTGAAATTGATTCCTTTAGAAATAATTTATGTTAATAAGTTAATTATGACTAGATACAGGTGGATTGGAGGTGGAATCTAGAGGAAAAGCGGTGGTTGAGCTTTGATTTGGCATTTGGATCGAGGTAAGTGTCGTGTCTAACTTTGGCTTGAGGGATTAGGTATTGATTGCTTATTTGATACATATTTGGTTGTTGAGTACATTGTATAGGTGAGGTGACGAGCACCTATGTGTTGTTGTCGAGTCATAGCATGCGAGTGAGTCCTATTCTTACGATTGTTGTAGTCTTTAGTCATATTGTTCATGCTTAGTGTAGCCATTTGTGATGTTGGGAAACTTCTATCCGGTTTCACCGAGATTTGGTAATTTTTGAATATTGGCTCAAGGTTGAGATTGATATTGTGGTAATAAGTATTGATGAAATACAGATCTTCTTTGATATTTTTATTTATCCGTTATTATTGATCTTTGATTGGTAAGGAAGAGTGTAAAGAACGAAGGGTGATGTCGTGCCATTGCATTATTTCATATGGTGAGGAAGAGTGTAAAGCACAAAGAGTGATGTCATGCCATTGCATTATTTCGTATGGTGAGGAAGAGTGTAAAGCACGAAGGATGATGTCGTGCCATTTTCATTATTTCATATGGTGAGGTTGAGAGTAAAATCACGAAGGGTGATGCCATGCAGTTTCTTTTACTGTTCTATTGTTGCATATGGTGAGGTCGAGAGTAAAAGCACGAAGGGTGATGCCGTGCAATTTTTTTACCGTTCTTACTTGTCTTATCTGTTTAGAACATTTTGATTTATCCGGTTATATCACTGTCTCTAATTTTTTTTATATTGTGAACCCCTCAGCATGTCCCCTCCCAATATTTTATTTTTACTATTGATGTTATTGCTACATGTATGATTATACTGCACAGGTTGTTTGTGGGTGTCTTGTCCTAGCCTCATCACTACTTCGCCGAGGTTAGGCTCGGCACTTACCAGTACATGGGGTCGGTAGTACTGATACTGCACTCTGCACTTTATGTGCAGATTCAGGTATCAGTCCGAGCTGATTCTGAGATTTGCAGTTGACTTCTACACAGGAGACCCAAGGTAGAACTGCTGAAGTCCGCAGTCCCTGGAGTCCCCTCCTACCTTCTTATTTTACTCTTTCTTCGACTCATAAATAGTTGTATTTTTCTTTTAGACAAATATTTGTAGATAAATCATAGTAGTCCGAGAGTTGTGACTCCAGATCATGGGTATATATATAATACAATGTTATTATTGGTTTTTTCTTCCTTATTATTATTATTTCATCATGTGTTAAATTGTAGTAATTCACTGCAAGTTTCAAAATCTTGTGTTTTGAATCTCAAATGTTGGCTTGCCTAGCAAGTGAAACGTTAGGATCCATCACGGTCCCGACGGTGGGAATTCGGGTCGTGACAAGTTGGTATCAGAGCACTAGGTTGCTTAGGTCTCACAATTCACAAACAAGCTTAGTAGAGTCTGGTGGATCGGTACGGAGACGTCTGTACTTATCTCCCGGAGGCTATGAAGTTTAGGAACAAATTTCACTTCTATTCAACTATGTCGTGCGATTTTTTTTATCTCAATACTGATTGAACTTTCCTATTCTTATTCTCTCGCAGATGGCGAGGACACATACTGCTTCTTCCACTGATCGGCAGCCAGATCCTCAAGCAACATCTCCTACAAAGGGCATAGGTCGAGGCCGAGACCGTGCCAGAGGCCGAGGCAGAGCCAGGGCTCAGCCCAGGGCCCGACCAGCAGCCCTAATTGCGGAGCCTCAGGTAGAGTTCGATGAGGAGGTTCCAGCTCAGACTATTTGGTGCCGGACCAGCTCAGGGCCCGGAGGTGTTTATTGTCACCCTAGTGCTTCGGGATGCCTTGGTCCAATTAGTGGACCTTATGGAGATTGTGGCCCATACTGGAGAATTCCCCATGGCACCGGCCGTATCTCAGGCTGGAGGAGGAGCCCAGACTCCTGCTACTCACACTCCGGAGCAGATGGCTCCCCAGTTTCAGACTCCAGCAGCCCACCTAGTCGGAGTAGTTCAGTCGGTTGCTACGGCACAACCCGTTGATGGGTCAGCTATGTCCTCTGAGGCTTTGTGGAGGTTGGATAGGTTTACCAAGCTCTTTTCAGTCCGTTTCAGTGGTGCTACTTCATAGGATCCCAGGAGTATCTTGATAGTTGTCACAAGGCTCTTAGGAACATGGGTATATTGGAGACCAATGGGGTTGACTTTGCTGATTTTCATATGACTGGTTCCGCCAAGAAATGGTGGAGGGATTACTTATTTGCCAGACCATCTAGGTCACCTGCTCTTACTTGGGACCACCTCCCACATCTCTTCTTAGAGAATTTTCTGCCTATCACCTTGAGGGAGGAGCACCGCATCAGTTCGTGCGTCTCCAGTAAGGTAGCATGACTGTTACTCCGTATGAGACTCATTTTGTGGACTTGTCCCATCATGCTATTCTTTTTCTCCCCACATAGAGAGAGACAGAGGGTGAGGAGGTTTATTGAGGGTCTTACTCAGCCTATTAGATTACAGATGGCTAAGGAGACTGGGAGTAAGATTTCTTTCCATGATACGACTAATGTCGCTAGACGAGTTGAGATGGTTCCTAGACAGGGAGGTCAGGGGTCATACAAGAGACCTCATCACTCCGGTGGATTCAGTGGTGCCTCATCTGGAGGCAGGGGTACTTATGGTAGAGTCCATCCTTCTAAGCCATTTCATTCAGCACTCCAAGCATCCCACAGTTCCCCAGGTGGTCGTGGCTCTTATATGCCTTATTCTGATCAGCCGGCCTACAATGCACCACCAGCTCCTATCAATACACCTCCCCTTTAGAGTTTTCAGGGTGGTTATTCAGGTCGACAATGTCAGTTTGCCGGCCAACAGTCTCAGCAGCTGAAGTTTTGTTATACTTGTGGTGATCCGAGGCACATTGCTAGATATTTCCCTCGTACGTCAAGTAGTTCACAACACCACAGTTCTCCTGCCATGGCTCCGGCACTAGTAGGTGCACCGCCTGCTTAGCCAGCCATAGGCAGGGGTCAGGCGGTTAGAGGTATGGGACAGATTGTTAGAGGTGGAGGTCAGGCCATTAGAGGTGGAGGCCTGCCAGCTAGAGGCCGTCCCAGGGATATGATTCAGAGTGGTGGGTCCCAGCCCCGATGTTATGCTTTTCCAGCTATGCCTGAGGCTGAGTCATCTGATGTTGTTATCACAGGTACTGTTTCAATTTGCAGTAGAGATGCTTCAGTTGTATTTGATCCGGGGTCTACTTACTCCATGTGTCATCTTATTTTGCTTCATATTTGTTTGTGCCCCGTGATTCTTTGAGCGCCCTTGTATATGTGTCCACATTTGTGCGGGATGCTATTGTCGTAGATTGTGTATATTGTTCATGTGTGGTTACTATTGGGAGTCTTGAGACCGGTGTAGACCTTCCGCTCCTTGTTATGGTTGATTTCGATGTCATATTGGGCATGGATTGGATGTCACCTTATCACGCTATTTTGGACTGTCACGCCAAGACAGTGACATTAACCTTGTCGGGGTTGCCTCGATTAGAGTGGAGAGGGACTTCTAGCCATTCTACCAGCAGGGTTATTTCTTATATGAAGGCTCGGCATACGGTCGAGAAGTGGTGTCTGGCCTATTTGGCTTATGTTCGTGATTCTAGTGTTGAGGTTCCCTCTATGGATTTTGTCCCTGTTGTTTGAGAGTTTTCAGAGGTATTCCCTGCAGACCTATCGGGGATTCCACCCGATAGGGATATTAACTATTGCATTGATTTGGCTCCGGCCACTCAGCCCATTTCTATTCTGCTATACCGGACGGCCCCACCAGAGTTGAAAGAGTTTAAGGAAAAGTTGCAGGATTTGCTTAATAAGGGCTTCATTAGACCTATTGTCTCGCCCTGGGGTGCACCGATTTTATTTGTGAAGAATAAGGACGGGTCTATGAGGATGTGTATAGATTACCGGCAGTTGAACAAAGTCACTATCAAGAACAAGTATCCGTTCCCGAGGATTGATGATTTATTTGATCAGCTTCAGGGTGCTATGGTGATTTCGAAGATTGATTTGAGATCTGGCTACCGTCAATTAATGATTAGGGCATCCGATGTCCCTAAGATAGCTTTTCAGACATGGTATGGGCACTATGAGTTTCTGGTGATGTCCTTTGGGTTGACTAATTCCCCAGTAGCATTTATGGACTTGATGAACCGAGTGTTCAAGCCTTATTTGGATTCCTTTTTTATCACATTTATTGATGACATCTTGATATACTCTCGCATTCGGGAGGAACATGAGCAACACCTCAGGATAGTGCCCCAGACTTTGAGGGATAGTCAGTTGTATGCTAGATTTCGAAGTGCGAGTTTTGGTTGGATTCAGTCGCTTTCTCAGGCCATGTCGTATCAGCAGAGGGTATTCAGGTAGATCCTAAGAATATTGAGGCAGTCCAGAATTGGCCTACACACACTTCAGCTATGGAGATCAGGAGCTTCTTGGGTTCGGCGGGTTATTACTGCCGATTTATGGAGGGGTTTTCATCTATAGCAGCCCCGTTGACCAGGTTGACCCAGAAGGGTGCCCCGTTCAGATGGTTGGACGAGTGTGAGGCGAGTTTTCATAAGCTCAAGACAGCTTTGATGTCAGCGCTGGTGTTGGTATTACCATCAGATTTAGGATCTTACACGGTATATTGTGATGTCTCCCGTGTTGGACTCGGAGCAGTATTGATGCAGGAAGGCAGGCTGATTGCATATGCATCTCGGCAGTTGAACGTTCATGAGAAGAATTACCCTACTCATGATTTAGAGTTGGCAGACATTGTTCATGCGCTGAAGATTTGGACGCACTATCTTTATTACGTGTCTGTGAGGTTTTCACGGATCATCGCATCCTTCAGTATTTGTTCAAGCAGAAGGATCTCAATTTGAGGCAGAGGAGATGGTTTGAGTTATTGAAAGACTATGATATCACCATATTGTATCATCTGGGAAAGGCCAATATGGTGTCCGACGCATTGAGTAGGAAGGTAGTGAGTATGGGAAGCCTTGCATTCATTCCAGTCAGTCAGAGGCCGCTAGCTTCAGATGTTCAGGCTTTGGCCAACCAGTTCGTGAGGTTGGATATTTCAGAGCCCAACCGTGTTCTAGATTGCACAGTCACTCGGCCTTTTTTATTTGAGCGTATCAGATATCGACAGTATGATGATCCTCACTTGTTGGTCCTTGTCGTGCCCCCCTCTTTCCTCCCCTTTCAGATCTGTCAGGGTATTCGACATTATTGGGACAGCTCGTTTCCTTTTGGAAAAGGGATAAGGAATTTAAGAGTCGCCACCTAACGATTTTAAGGTGTGTTAGGGAACCTACTAAAGGTTATTTACAAACACAGATTAGATAACCAGAGATAGGGTAAGGGCTTGAAATTACTTCAAAGGGGAGGTATTAGGCACCCCTCGAAGTCCACAACTGTGGTTTCCGGACCAAACAAACTTTGTGAACATATAGCATATAAGCAATAAACACATAGGTAAATAGATGAAGGTTTTTAGAAGATTTGAGGTCCAAGCACACATATGTGCTTAAGTTTAAAAGATTTAAAGCCTAAGCACAAATACAAAATTCCGAAGGTTTTACAATCTAAGCACACATGTGTAAGGGATAGGGGGGGTCCTAGGTTGTTTATTCTATAGGATCACATCAGTACAATGCCCGGTAATCACTCCTCAGAAGAGGGGCTACACGTGGAATTAGCGCACCAGATATCATATCCATGTCTACCCTTCCCACCCCTTAGTGGTTATTAAGCGAGTTTATTTAACGATCTCTATGCGTGCTGCTACCCGTTCCTTCTTAATGGCCGAGGAATTTAGGACCTCTAAATATAGGCAATTCTAGACAAAACCCATAAAGTTAAAAGGATAAAATTCTAAGCGACAGGCAAGAACAAATAGGACTTTACAAATAAATGTAGGAAAAGCAGTTAAGAGGCTCAGATTAACCTCCATAGATAATGCACATAAGCAGCACGTCTCAAACACAAACAAGATGCAGTTTTATTAGACAGAATCCTAAGACAGGATATCTAAGTGAATATCAATGCATAGAAGTATGCAACTTGCTTATAAGCTTCATAGCAAGGACCTAATCAGTTTGCCTATTGATTTTAAAACCCATTAGCCTTTAGACAGTAAACGCAATCAAAACAGTATTCATTTTTTAAGAGATTGATTACCTAAGGCTTTCCTTGGCGTGGGGTTGTGCGTAGTAACTACCAGAACTATTAGACAGTTCAGAGGTTGTTTTACCTAAAATATGTTGTTCTAAATGATGTAAATCTGAGAATGCAGAGATAGTTACAAATTTATATTAAGAGCAGACATGATAATCATATGCGAGGCTATCTTATACCTTTTCATGATTCAGCAGTTTAAACTAGGCGCAGTTAAGTAAATGTAGACGAAATCCTAGAGCATGGTATCTAATATGCACATATGAATGCAGGATGGCCAAGACATAATTTCAGGATGCACAGGATTCCTAAAGCATGATTTCTAACATGCACAAAGAGTTACAGGATGATTAGGACATGTTTGAATGCACAGGAGTATTAATTTTAGCACCCTAGGAGCAAGATTTCTAAGTGGTAGGCATAAGCATAAATTAAGGACATGATGTACGTTAAAGCAGTAAATATGAAAGCCTTAAAGACATGATATCTAAGTTTGGCATTGTTTGAATGAACATATTAGTCCTAAGTATGGATTCTAATGCAGATATAGGGAATGTAAAGCCTAAGGCATGATTTCTACCCAATGGCATTGATAAGATCATATAGCTATACCCCATTTCACTAGCCATCCCCTCAGTATTCATTTACAGTAATTATTACAGACCAGCTGAGTAAATTACATAAATAGATAAAGGAAAAGAAGAAGTTAAACTATAGGGAGCCTGAAAACAGGCCCAGATTCCCAGAACCTCAAGTGCCCAAATGTTGCATAGCCTTTCTCATATCCGGGGGTGTCAGAGTTTCCTAAGGACCTCAAAGGATCCCGGGCAGTGCTCACTCCTAGATTTCATAACCATAATTGAGTAAGTGTAGTGTGGAAGGGCCAGCCCCAGTGCATCAGAGTTTAGAGGGATCTCATAGGAATCCCAAGGCAGTCATACACTGGAGGGGAAGAACTTAAGGACCTAAGAGTAGAGTGAGAATGCTTGACATAGTTTTGAAAAGGGGTTTAATAGGAAAGCAGTATTTGAAAGAAGGGACCCAGTTGCAGTAGTTTTATAAAATAGGAGAGTTTTTTGGTAGTAAAACAATTTTGATAAGATTGGTGAAATCAAAAGAACAACAGATCAACCACAGAGCCCAAACAGGTTCAGCAATACTCAAATAACAACCATTCACACAGGGATAATTGGGGACTGGGGACATACAATAAACATAAGTCTCTTGCAATTAAGGGGCAGCTAATAGTGTAAATAGTGAGACATGAATTCAGGAATGCTAATTAGAACATAGTCACAGAATCAGAAATGCTTAGGGGGTTCATGGGATTGGGAGATGACATAGTATAGGATTTCATAGCAGCAAGGAGGACATAGAAGCACTAAACATGATTGAGCATAACATCAGGGAAACTCAGGGTAACAAATCAATAAGGCATGCCAAAACTAGGCTACTAGTACGCGAGCATCAAAATAGAATTGAGTCATATTGAATCAGATTACAGGTTTATAAGAACATGCTAATCCTAAAGAGTTAAGACATAATTAGCATACTAGATGAAGAAATGATGCAAAGAGGTCAATTTCATGTTGAACAGCAAAACAATAGATAGAAACAGATCAGGAACATGATAAACTTAAGCAGTAAAAGAAACATATTGGTTTTGGGACTTAAATTGAAAATCAGAGCATACCAGTAAAGGGACAGTAAACACAAAGGTGAAGGGGGCTGGAGAGCATAATATTTAGCCTTGGCTTGCAGCCGGCTAACTCAGAATAATAGTAAGTGAGACAGAAAGAGAGCAAAAAGCTTTGAGTGTAAGAGATAGAGTTTGAACTAATGTGTTTGTGTGTGTTTAGTGTCAATGAGAGAGAGCATATATAGTAGTTTGAAACTAGGTAGTATAAGGTAACAATCAAAGTCAGGCAGTGATTGGGAATCATAATCAATCAACATAAGATCAATATAAGTACTTCTTTCAATTAAGGAGTTAACTTTGAACGGTAATAAACATGCAATAAATAAGGAAAGATACCATATGATTGGAATATAACACAATAAGGAAATAATTTCAGCACAATACCAATATAGAACATGCAATTGAGGCTAGGTTCAGAAGATTCTAATTAAGGAAATAACATGAGAAATAATTTGACAGCATAGTCGACCATAAAATAAGGCAAGAAATAAGCTAAGGTTGGAAAATCAGCAGGGAAATCATCATAAGGGATTAGTGAAAGGTATCAATCACAGGGAATCAAGGGTTCGAATAGGAAATAGTACTGATTAGGGGGAATCTACACAAATTGCACAGAATAAAAACATGATAAGCAAGGAAGAAGGCAAGAATTAGAACCCTAATAGACATGGTAAAGTAAAGATCATATAGAATCAGGGATTCAAACTGGAATATAGTATTGATAAACATACACCTCTGAGAGTAAGCGAGCTAAGCATATAATAGGAAGAAATAGGCAGAATAAGAAACCCTAGTAAGTTAAACAGGGTGAAAATCACAAAAATACTCAGATTAATCGAAGCAGATTCATGAGAATCAAACATGCAAACAAGTTTGAGAGAACAAACAGTAAATATAAACTCAGAACCCAAAGATTAAACCAAGAAACTTAGGATTTTCAACATAATAAAATCAGATGAAGGAAAAACATAAACAAATCGTTTAAACACAGTGAAAATCACAGAATAACACTAAATTCAGAAGAAGAATCGTTTTTTGAAAAGGATTTAAGAAACCCTAGTTTGAAGATGAAGAGATACTTTAGGAAAATCAGAAAATCTTTAAGAAAACAGCAAAATAACTGGGAATATCCCAGATCTATTGCAGATCTAAGAAATCCAGTGTTAAAATTAGGGTTTCAGAGAGAGAACCCAAAGAGAGAGAGAGAGTCGGCTTAGAAACCACAGGTTCTAGCCGGAGATGGGAGGATCTTACTCAGATGGCCATGGACGGTCTGAGAATGACATGAAAACCATGGGAGGTGAGTGAAGCACCTTCTGGTTCCTTTGAGGACCTCAAGGCAGCAATAACCCGGTGTAGGAATGAGCCATGGATGTTGGGATGGTGGTGAGAGCTTAGGTTTAGCAGAGAGAGTTTGAGATGAGAGAGATGTGTAACGGCGGAGTGAAAGAGAGAAATGAGAGGGGAAGGAGGGTAGTCTCTAGCGTTAATTAAGGAAAGGGGAGATACCGTTGATTAAAATTGATCAACGGTCCAGATTAAATAAAGGATTGGGTCGGGTAGGATAATGTATTGGGCTTGGGGTATTTGGGCCATTTTGAATCAGACTTGGGTCTGGTTTAATTACGCTATAAATAAAATGAAAGTGGCTATTTGTTAAATACCCAATGTAAATTAATTAAAATAATTATAAAAATAGATGTTAATTAAAAAAATGAATTTCAAGCGTAGAAAATAATTAAAAATGATTACTTAGTATTTTAAAAATAAAAATGATTAATTTCTGGATAAAAATAATATAAAATCGTATGATTGGGCTATAATTACAAAGTTATTGCAATGATAGCCAAAAGGTGCCAATTTGGCTAATTATGAAATAATTTGGTCTTAATAGGACCAAAAGTAATTAATGAAACCAAGAAATTCTTTTGAAACCATTTTTCATGCAATTTTATAATTATTTGTTGGCAATAAAATGCTGGATAAATTAATACAAATATAGGAAAATTGTGGAAAAATATCAATTGTTATTGATACATGATTTTGAAGCTGTATATGCAAAATTTAAAATATTTTGAGGAAAAATTGGGTATCAACAACTGCCCCTCTTTACCCGGAAAGGATGAAAAAGTTTGTCGGGTAAAGACATGAAAACTGTTTGGGAGAGATTTAAGCCACACCATGGCTTCTGAGCTGCCTACATATCCCTAGTTTTATAGGAATCAGGTCGTATGTAGTTCCGGATCATCGGCAAAGTATATCGGTGAAGTCATCACAATAACGGACGCAACATCTAGGGCTAAATGAATGAACGGTTCTACGGAAGAGGTTAGGTTTGATATGGCTGGGAGAACTAGAGCGGGATTGATCCTGCGGGGTAGTCCTCGCTTTCCGGGTTACCTGCAAATACAAGCAATACATGTGTATACTATGCTTAAATTTAAACATGATGCAAGCTCCCGTTGGACTATGAATGTTGTCTTCGGACGGTTAGGGATGACGTCCTCAGACCATGATGTCCTGGGCCATGAATTGTTTGATGAATGGTTAGCAGGCCATGAAATGATGTTCTCGGGCAATGAAGATGGTGCCTCCGTACTATGATGCCTTTGAATATTGATGTGCAAATTATGAGAGATCCTCAGGCCATGACATGGTGTCTTCCGTCTAAAGGCATCATCCTTAGTCTCGATGAAAAGAATGTAAATCGGAGGCAGAGCATAGCCTCATTCTAGTATGGAGACAGATCTTAGTCTCATGCAAATAAAGGTAGAAATTAGCCTTGTGCGAATGCGGAGGCAGAGCTTAGCCTCATGGAGGTATGGAGACGGAGCTTATTCTCATGCAAGATGCGGGAAAGGGCTTAGTCACATGCAAATGAAGGCAGATATTAGCCTTATGCAAAGGGAAGGCAGATATTAGCCTTATGCAGATGGGGGAGGTAGATCTTAACCTCATGAAATATGAAGGCATAGATTAGCCTTATGAAATGGAAGGCAACGTTTAGCCTTATGCAGAAAGTAGAATGAATAGAAGATAGTAGCAGAATTTCTTAGCTGGTAGCAGATTTTGATAACGCGATTGTTGTGAGCATTGTGACTTTACGGCATGTCTATTCTTTGTGTTCCTGCATCCAAAGAAAAATCGTTAGTTTTGTAGGTTGGGGAGGTTGATTCGTGTCTCCGCTGGATTTACTTGCTTCGCTCTGCTTGGTCTGATGATTATATTTGCATCATCAAGGTAGCATTTGCTAAACAGAGCTATATTTTGAAAATGTGCATGATTTTATAAAGATATAGTAAAAATATATTTTGATAAATTTAGATGAACCGATGACCGTGAAATGGTTCAAGGCATTGTAACATGCTACGGAATTTTGAGGTTCCTCCTCAAAATTCTGCCCCAGTTAGATGGTTGACGATTCTGACCGCTGTACATGTTGCGATCGGCTGAACTTGCTTCAGAATTTTGAGGGTCCTCCTCAAAATACCGCCTAGTTTCCAATTGCGGGGGAAATGAGATTTTTATTGAATTATGACCGAACCCATAGGGCTGCCTACGTATCCCCTCTTAAACGGGAATCAGGTCAGGTGTAGTTCAATTTACATCATTGAAGAAAAACACAAAGTTACACATAATATCGTTTGACTGCTTCTGAATTGATTGTCTTTGGCCAAACTTCTCCGTCCATTTCTATAAGTATGAGAGCTCCTCCTGTCAAAACTCGGTGAACCATATACGGACCTTTCCATTTGGGAGAAAATTTCCCTCTGGCTTTGTCTTGATGTGGAAAAATCTTCTTTAACACCAGCTGCCCCGGTGTGAACTGTCTTGGCTTGACTCTCTTGTTGAAGGATCTGGACATTCTATTCTGATAAAGTTGACCATGAAATATTGCATTCATCCTTTTCCCATTTATGAGGGCCAACTGCTCGTTGCGACCTTTTATCCATTATGCGTCGTTGAAATCAGCTTCTTGTATGATTCTTAAGGAAGGGATCTCCACTTCGGCAGGGATAACAGCTTACGTACCATAAACCAGTAAATAAGGAATTGCCCCAGTTGGTGTGCGGACTGTGGTGCGGTATTCCCAATAAGGCGAATGATAATTTTTCATGCCACTGTTTGTGATTTTCTATCATCTTTCTCAATATCTTTTTGATGTTCTTGTTGGCGGCTTCCACAACTCCATTCATCTGTTGTCTATGGGCTGTGGAATTCCTGTGCTTGATTTAAGTCTCGCACATGGCTTTCATCAGATCACTGTTGATATTGGAGCTGTTGTCGGTGATGGTTGACTCCGGAACCCCGAACCAACAAATGATACGGTCACGGACAAAGTCTGCCATGACTTTCTTAGTCACTGCTTTGTATGATGTCGTTTCGACCCATTTGGTGAAGTAATAAATAGCTACTAGGAAGAACCTGTGTCCATTTGAGGATGTGGGATCGATTGGTCCAATAACGTCCATTCCCCAAGCAACGAACGACCAAGGTTAGCTTGTTGCATTGAGCTCATTTGGGGGTAACCTTATCATATCTTCAAGTACCTGACATTGATAGCATTTCCGAACATATTGGATGCAGTCCGTTTCCATGGTCATCCAGAAGTAACCGGCTCTGAGTATTTTCTTTGCTAAGACAAAACCATTCATGTGTGGGCCACAGGTCCCAGCATGTATCTCTTCAAGTAGTCTGGAGGCTTACTTTGCATCGACACATCTTAATAATCCCAAGTCAGGAGTTATCCTATACAAGTTTCCTCCGTTGAGAATGAAATTATTGGACAATCTCCGGAGCGTGCGTTTTTAGTGTGATTTGCAAGCTCTGGGTACTCTCCCTTTGACAAGTATTCCCTGATGTCGTGGAACCATGGTCTCCCGTCTGCTTCTTCTTCAATGTGCACACAGTATGTCGGTTGGATATGGATCCTTACTGGAATAGGATCAATGAAGTTCGTATCTGGGTGCTGTATCATGGATGATAGAGTGGCCAATGCATCGGCAAACTCGTTCTGAATTCTAGGGACGTGCCGAAATTCTGTCTTTGTGAACCTTTTCCTCAATTCCTGCACATGGTGCATATATGGAAATATCTTGGAATTCTTGGTATCCCATTCTCCTTGTACTTGGTGTATTAGCAGTTCTGAGTCACTAATTACTAGCAACTCCTGGATATTCATGTCAATGGCCATATTGAGCCCTAAGATACAGGCCACATATTCTGCCATATTGTTAGTACAGGGAAATTTTGAGTTTCACAGATACCGGGTAGTGTTGACCTGTTTTCGATATCAGGACAGCTCCAATACCGACTCCTTTGAAATTGGCTACTCCGTCGAAGAACATTCTTCACCCGTCATAGGATTCTGCAATGTATTCCCCTATGAATGACACTTCTTCATCGGGAAAATACATTTTTAGGGGCTCGTATTCTCCTCCCATGGGGTTCTCGGCAAGATGACCTGCCAGTGCTTTCCCCTTGACCGCTTTCTGAGTCATATAGACAATGTCGAACTCACTCAGTAGGATTTTCCATTTGGCCAGTTTTCCAGTGGGCATGGGCTTCTGAAAGATATATTTCAAAGGATCCATCATTGATATGAGATACGTTGTGTAGGCACAGAAGTAATGCCTCATCTTCTGGGCTACCCAGGTTAGAACACATCAGGTACGTTCCAGTAGTGAATAATGTGCCTCATATGGAGTGAACTTCTTACTCAGATAATAAATAGCATGTTCCTTTCTTCCTGTCTCGTCGCGCTGCCCCAGAATGCAAAAAGCTCCCTCTAATACCGCAAGGTAGAGTAACAAGGGTCTACCAGGCTCTAGCAGGACCAAGACTGGTGATGTTGACAAGTATTCCTTGATTCTATCAAAAGCCTTTTGACAATCCTCGGTCCATTCAGTCGCAACATCTTTCTTCAGCATCTTGAAGATTGGTTCACATATAACCGTGAACTGGGCTATGAATCGGCTGATGTAGTTAAGGTGTCCTAGGAAACTCATCACATCTTGCTTGTTCTTTGACGGTGGTAAATCTTGGATGGTTTTGACCTTTGATGGATCCAATTCTATACCTCGGCGGCTGATGATGAACCAAAGCAACTTCCCAGCAGGAACCCCGAACACACACTTCGCCGGGTTTAACTTCAAGTTGTACTTTCGCAGCCTGTCGAAGAATTTTCTCAAATATTTTGTATGGTCGGTGGCTCTCTTGGACTTGATGATGACGTCATCCACATACACCTCAATTTATTTATGTATCATATCATGGAACATAGTGGTCATAGCTCTCATATAGGTGGACCCAACATTCTTTAGGCCGAACGGCATCATCTTATAATAGTAAACTCCCCACAGCATAATGAAAACCGTTTTCTCAGCGTCTTCCCCATCAATCCAAATCTGGTGGTAACCAACAAAACAATCCATGAACGATTGGAGTTCATGCTTCACACAATTATCAATCAAGATGTGTAAGTTCGGGAGAGGAAAATCATCATTCGTACTGGCCCAGTTGAGATCCCGGTAGTCGACACAAACTCTGACTTTTCCATCTTTCTTGGGTACTGGAATAATGTTGGCTAACCATGTCGGATATTGAACTACCCTGAGAACCTTGGCATTGATTTGCTTGGTAACTTCCTCTTTGATTTTCAGACTCATATCAGGCTTGAATTTTCTGAGCTTCTGCTTTACCGGCGGGCACATTGGATTAGTTTGTAACTTGTGAGCCACAATGGATGTACTTAGACTAGTCATGTCATCGTACGACCATGCAAATATGACTTCATACTTTTTCAAGAATTGTGTGTATTACACTTTCTCTGATGGCGATAGATGAATGCTGATGCGAGTTTCCTTGACAGTTTCTGAATCTCCCAGGTTGACTATCTCGGTTTCATCCAGATTGGACTTAGGTCTATTTTCAAAATCCTCAACTTCTCTGATAATTTCATCGGGTATGGTATTTTCTTCTTCTGAATCACTGTCCTTTTGTTGCATTGTCTCATTGCATGTCACAATCATTGGTTCATCAAGACAGGAAATAGTAATGCTGTAAGATAAAATAATGAGAGAAAATGATAATAAATAAATACAGATTCCTTAAAAAATAAAAGTGATTTTCGAATATTTTGGAACATTGGAGATTTTATTGGAAAATGCAAGAATATGGAAATGCGGAAAAGGAAATCATAGAAAAATGAAATAAAGAATGCTTGTTCAGCCTTGCTACCCCAGGACTCGTGGGGCCTTGGATGGTCTGACAGTCCAATTCTTGAGAAACGATCCCTTGCTCACAGCTTGGATGGTAGGGCCTTCTTCCTCCTCTTCCTCAACAATAACACAACAGTCCATGTTACCACCTTCCAGGAATAGATCTTTCAAAGCTGCTAGAGTTTCTTATTCTTTTGATCCCCATATGATATTAGCTTGCTGGAAAGTCTGCTCTAAATGTGGTATAGGCTGTTCCAATGGATAGTAGGGATCGCGCCATGGTGGCGAGCAGTCTTCATACTCCTTCCAAGTGTATTTGTATCCCAGCCTAAAAGTGGTGCCATGGTGCTTCACTATATCAGTTTGGAAATCCCCTGAAGATTTTTCCCGAGTCCTCTGCCAGGCTCGTATCCACTCCAGTTCAGTATGATTTCGATCTTACTGTCCCACCATTTGTCTTTATCCACTGCGTTGAACCGTTCAATATGGTGATAGGTTCCCCCCCCCCCCAGCCTTCTTCTACCTTCAATCATCGGGATGGTCTGGCGACCATAGATATGATTGCTTCTGTCTCCATGGATGATCACTTCCTGGTGGTTCCATTCATATTTTACCACCTGATGGAATGTTGATGCTACAGCCCTGACGGCATGTATACATGGGCGTCCCAACAAAAGATTATAGGATGCCGATATGTCCATCACCTGAAATTCAATTTCGAACCATGTAGGTCCCATCTGCAAACAAAGACTGTTTTCGCTGATGGTAGACCTCCGAGAACCGTTAAAAGCCTTTACATTCATAGATCCTTCTTTGATCTCGTGCAATCCCTTCCCCAATTTCTTGAGTGTTGTCAACGGACAGATGCTGAGGCTGGATCCCCCGTCGATCAGAATCCTGGTGATGAAGTAGTCCTCACATTGCATAGTAATGTGTACTGCTTTGTTATGACTTAGCCCTTCAGGCGGAAGCTCGTCCTCGTGGAAAGTGATCTTGTGACTCTCTAGTACTTGAACTACCATATTGGTCATTTCTCCACTAGTTATGTTATTTGGCACGTATGCTTCGTTCAACACTTTCATCAAAGCATTCTTGTGTGTCTCTGAATTTTGCATCAATGATAGAATGGATATTTGGGCTGGAGTTTTGTTCAGCTGATCGATGACTGAGTATTCCCTGGCCTGCACCTTCCTCCAAAGATCATCTGGGCCTGTCTTAATGACGGGTGTCCTGTTGCAAGAATTCTTGCTAGACTCTGCCAAGTGTTCAGGTGTATAGACCTTGTCGGTCCTTGTCAACCCATGTGCTGCACCAGATTCTTCTATCGTGACTTTACCATTCCTTCTTACTTAAGCCGTGTAATCCCAAGGTATAGCCTTGTTGTTGAAAGGTGGTATGGTTGACATTGTCACCGTGATTGGTGCAACTATTTTCACTTCAAATGGAATGGGTGCCTTAGCAGGCGGCATAACTTCAACCTCAAACGGAAAATGTGTGTTTGCTGGTGGTGCCGTTTCAAACTTGAATGGGAGTGATGCAGCTATTTTCACTTCAAATGGAATGGGTGCCTTAGTAGGCGGCATAACTTCAACCTCGAACGGCAAATGTATGTTTGTTGGTGGTGCCGTTTCAAACTTGAATGGGAGTGATGCAGTTACCTCGACGTCTCCGGATGGCTGAATTTGGACTATGATGGGATTAAGAGTGACTGTTGGCTTCTTTGGGTCATCACCTTCTATAATGAACACGATCAACCCCTATGGGTCCCAATCTTCTTTTATCTCTATCATATTGACACCCCTATGGTCTGGAAGTGGATTGTTGCAAACATTGGGAGCATCTTCTTTTGCCTGGATGACCTTGTTATCGATCATAGACTGGATCAATGAGTGACATTCATCAATCGTATGCCCATTCATGTCGGAATGGTATGCACAGGTCTTGTTTGGATTGACCAATTGGGATGGATTTTCAGGTGTTATAACAGGGATAAGAGTGACATAATCAGTAGCTTTTAATCGTTCATACAACTGGTCGATAGGTTCAGCAATGGCAGTGTATTGTTTAGGAGGTCTGCGATCAAGGTTGGGTCGAGGACTCCGGAAATTTTGGCGAGCAGGGGGTGATTGGAAGTGAGATGGCTGAGAGTTGTAGGTATGATAATCATGAGATGGTTGGGAATATCTGGGGGAAGTAGGCTGATAAGTAGACGGTAGAGATGGCTGATATGTTAATGGAGGTGTTTCCTGATAGGTGGAGAGGGTGCTTTATAGGTGAGTGGGGAAGTTCTGTATACTAATGGGGATTTAGGTCCCTGTCCAACCATTACCGTTCCTGCATCTTTCTTCTTGGATATACCACCAGACTACAAGGCTTTGTTGGTGGCCTGTAGTGCCTCAAAGTTAGTGACCATTCCACTCTTGATACCTTTTTCAATTCTCTCACACAACTTGATGATGTCAGAGAATTTGTGGTTTTCAATCACCATTAACCTCTCATAATATTGTGGGTCTTGTGCCCGAATGAAGAATTTGTTCATTTTCTCTTCCTCTAGAGCAGGCCTGACCTTGGCTGCTTCAGATCTCCAGCGAGCGACACTCACGAAAAGTTTCGGTGGGCTTCTTTTTAAGGTTCTGGATGTAGAACACGTCTGGTGCGTTCTCCATATTGAACCTGAATCGGTCCATGAAGTCTGATGCCATACTTACCCAGTCGGACCACTTCTTAGGATTTTGGCTGATGTACCAAGATAAAGCATCTCCTGTGAGGCTCCTCATGAAAAATTTCATGCGAATCTTCACGTCTCTTCTTACTCCAACCAATTTATCACAATAGGTCCTCAGATGGACCCTGGGATCACCTGTACCATCGAACATTTTGAACTTAGGAGGTTTGTTACCCTCTTCGTAGTTCAACCCGTTGACTCCCTTACTCCCTTCAACGCCCTAATCTCGACTAGTCAGCTTCTTGAGTTCCTAAGCCAAATTCTTAATGATCATATCTTTCTCACTAGATTCAGGTGTGTAAGCAATGTGTTGGGTGGAGTGAGGTAGATTCTTCACGTATATGTGGTTGTTCTGATGACCTGGTGTTTGAGCATAGAGGTGGTCACTTGTGGAGTCTTGTGGTTTAAGGATAATTAGCGGGGTATTTCTTGGAGCGTAGAAAGTGTTGTGCTGGTGCTGTGGTGGGATAAATTTTTTTTGGTGGAGTTGTATGATGATGAGTTGTGGGAGGGTTCTGTTTGTTTGGGGTGTTCTGAGGAGGTATGGGATTTTGAGTGACATCTGAGACACTGAGTGAGGATAAATTTGCCAAGTTCCGGACATGATCAAGCTCCCCTTGGAGTGTCAACAACCTTTGCTCGAGTTGTGACATAGCATCATTCTGAACCTGAGTACCTTTATTGTCAAAAGCTTCTGTTCATTCCACTGGCATTGTGTTTTCTTGTCTCATGTTTCCCAAATATTCCATTTTGACTTTGTCTTTGCCTTTAAGTGGACTAGGAGGAGGAGGAGGAGGTGGAGGGCCCCTGGATCTCGTGTGATATGGTGATGATGCCAGAATGCACGAACCAACCTTTGGGGATGGGAATATTCAAAAGAGAAACAAAAACAAAAAATAAAAGGTAGCCAAGTCAGTGAGGATCATGAGAAAATATTGCAGTATTTAAACATATAGTGCAGGAATAAAAGCGTGTCCTAATTTGGGAGCCTCGTCGTGCCAGAGGTAGGCCTAGCGACAAGTTGATTTTGGAGAACTTAGATGCAAAAATGCCTCATTTCATTAATGTAAAATAGATGAGTCCAAAATGACACTAAAATAATGAGTAGGAAATAAAGTCACTAATGGAACTTGGCCTTATTACATTGGTAAAAGCAGTGAAAAGGAAACCTAGACTACATAGTCCCCGAAGGGCCTTCCCCAGGCTTGGTTTTCTTGGTTCTGTCAATCAGGTTCCCTAGGTCGTGCATTCCCAACAGTAGGTATACCCTTGCTAGATGCCCTCTTTCGTTTCCCTCAGCATTCTGGTAGTCGGCGACCCTTTTTCTTGTCTTTGCGTCTAGCTCCATCAGACCCTGCTCCAAATATTCCAACCTTTCACTAGAATTGATGGCCCTTTCCTTCCACTCATTGATCATTTCCATATTAGTCTTTTGTTGCTATAGATGATCAGCCTCGGACTCACGAACCCTTTTGCGCAAATTATTGTATTTCACCTGAGCCTCAGCCGCTTCGTCTATGACCCTGTTTCTGCTGATGCCTGGCTCAACTATCCCTGCTATGCTGTCTTCCAACCAAGATGGGTAAAAGTGTGCATGACCTGCATGGTATCTGTCGGGCTCGATGGTGTCCTTTTCTACAATAGATGCTGAGCTTCACATTTGTACGGGATATCGTCGTCCTGAAAATCTGCACTGTAATGACTCATTTTGGAGACTCGTGGTATAACTTGCTTTCTACCCTCCTGTCTCATGACTCTTATGGGAACATAGGGATATATGACCCTTAAGCCAATCAACACCAGGTGCGAAGCGTCCCTCGATCTAATGATAAATTCACTGGTAGGGAACCATTCGAACATCCATTGAACCTGGTCCTCGATTAAATTAGCAAAACATTGTGCCCATTCTGTAGAATTTTCCGGTTGAGCAAACCTATCAGAGATGTAGGTCATCCTCTTAGGGTGGTGGAAGGCTAAATGATCATTCCACGCTCTTTGTGGAAATTCCTGACGATATTGGCCTCTCTGGAGATGCTCCAATAACCAAATCTGTAGTACCAGATTGCAACCCTCAAAGTGTTTGGCCCCCTTCTGGAAGTGGTCTAAGGATCGGTATATGTCTGCTATGATCATAGGGACAATGGTATATGTTTTCCCTTTGATCCCTTCCATTAAGGTTTTGGCTACCATAGCCAGTCTAGTGTGAATCCGGTCTCCTTTGCTTGGAAACACCATCAGACCCAGGAAGCAAACGACGAACACAAAAGCCCTGCGGTGAATATGACCCAAGGAAGTAATAGAGAACTCATCATGGAAGATACGATAGGATTCGCTATGGACGTATCGTTCATAGAGATAATCAAAAGGTATGTAGGACTCTGTCAGGCACTCTAAACCATCGTTCTTCTTCAAACCCATCATTTTCAGGAAACCCCTAGCGGCACGATTCTTCGGTACCAACAAACCTGGACTGTCCCAAGGTAATCCCGCAAAGCCCCCTATCTCCTCCAAGAGGGGGGTCATTCCTATGTTGCCAAAATGGAACACAGACCTTTCTCTGTCCCAGAACATAGTGGCTACTTCGATCAACATGTTGTTTAGTTGAATATCCAGTAAAGAGGGAAAGTTCTCGAGGACCCTCTTCACATGGTCTTTGTCACTGGGCGAAAGGTCTTCCCACCAATCCAGCAATAGTGGTGGTATTCGTTGGACCATGCCGAACCTGAGGACTTCATGGCTCATTTATCTGCAAAATAGATCAGGTTAGACCCTTACCCCCGCCAAAGTAGACTATTTATACACTTATGATTAGCATACATGCATTTAATTCTCCAAATAAATGCACAGAACGTGACTACGTCTGTTGGAATTATGAAAACTCTGGTGGACTTTTGGATAAGGCTGTCTTAAAGGGTTATCGTGTGGATGACACGTTAACCCTGCTAGATTTGACCATGATGCATGCGCAATATAACAGAGTAAGTTTCTATGGGGTTTTAAACTAGTACCCTAAAGCGGACAACTTGAGGGGGAAAGGCACGGAACCGTCGACTGCACCATTGATCGACTAGTTTTACCGCAAATAAGCCTTTCTGAATTTAGGGGTGATATAAAATGGAAGGGCGCAAAGACTCATCAAGCATTTCTAAAGGATTTGTATAGGCACGAGTGGAATATGATGTTGAGCATGATTTATGCAACAATAAACGAACAATAAAAGCATGTTGTCATGTATTTGTATGTTATGAAAGCAGTAAATACAACAGTTATAATAAAGCAGTTACAAAGGAAAACAAAACGAAACATGTCAGTTTTGATTCTGAAAGGAATAAATACTTGAAAGAGATAAACAATTAATGTCACATAAAGGGGGGAAAGGGAAAGGGAAAGGTCGCAAGTATTAACAAAGTAAACACAAGTTCAGAAAGCAGTTTGGAGAATGGTAAAAGCCTAGGATAATCCCCAGCAGAGTCTCCATGCTGTCGTGCCCCCCTCTTTCCTCCCCTTTTGGATCGGACAGGGTATTCGACATTATTGGGACAACTCGTTTCCTTTTGGGAAAGGGATAAGGAATTTAAGAGTCGCCACCTAATGATTTTAAGGTACGTTAGGGCACCTACTAAAGGTTATTTACAAACACAAATTAGATAACCAGAGATAGGGTAATGGCTTGAAATTACTTCAAGGGGAAGGTATTAGGCACCCCTCGAAGTCCACAATTGTGGTTCCCGCCCCAAAAAAACTTTGTGAACAGATATCATATAAGCAATAAACACATAGGTAAATAGATTAAGGTTTTGAGGAGATTTGAGGTCCAAGCACACATATGGCTTAAGTTTAAAAGATTTAAAGTCTAAGCACATATACAAAATTTTGGAGGTTTTACAATCTAAGCACACATATGTAAGGGATGGGAGGGAGTCCTAGGTTTTTTATCCTATAGGATCACACCAATAAAATGCTTGATAATCACTCCTCAGAAGAGGGGCTATACGTGGCATTAGCACACCGGATATCATATGCATGTCTACCCTTACCACCCCTTAGTGGTTATTAAGCGAGTTTATTTAACGAACTCTATGTGTGTTGTTACCCGTCCCTGCTTAATGGCCCTGGAGGAATTTAGGACCTCTAAATATAGGCAATTCTAGACAAAATCCCTAAGGTTAAAAGGATAAAATTCTAAGCGACAGGGAAGAACAAATAGGACTTTACAAATAAATGCAGGAAAAGCAGTTAAGAGGCTCAGATTTACCTCCACAGATAATGCACATAAGCAGCACGTCTCAAACACAAACAAGAGGGAGTTTTATTAGACAGAATCCTAAGACAGGATATCTAAGTGAATATCAATGCACAGAAGTATTCAGCTTGTTTATAAGCTTAATAGCAAGGACCTAATCAGTTTGCCTACTGATTTTAAAACCTGTTATCCTTTAGACAGTAAGCGTAATCAAAATAGTATTCATTTTTTTAAGAGCTTGATTACCTAAGGCTTTCCTAGGCATGGGGTTGTGCGTAGTAACTACTAGAAGTATTAGACAGTTCAGAGGTTGTTTTATCTAAAACATGTTGTTCTAAATGATGTAAATCTGAGAATGCAGAGATAGTTACCAATTTCTATTAAGAGCAGACATGATAATCATATGCGAGGCTATCTTATACCTTTTCATGATTCAGCAGTTTAAACTAGTCATAGTTAAGTAAATGTAGACGAAATCCTAGAACATGGTATCTAATATGCACATATGAATGTAGGATGTCTAAGACATAATTTTAGGATGCACATGATTCCTAAAGCATGATTTCTAACATGCACAAAGAGTTACAGGATGATTGGGACATGTTTGAATGCACATGAGTATTAATTTTATCACCCTAGGAGCAGGATTCCTAAGTGGTAGGCATAAGTATAAATTAAGAACATGTTGTACGCTAAAGCAGTAAACATGAAAGCCTTAAAGACATGATATCTATGTTTGAAATGGTTTGAATGAACATGTTAGTCCTAAGCATGGATTCTAATGTAGATATAGGGAATGTAAAGCCCAAGGCGTGATTTCTACCCAATGGCATTGATAAGATCATATAGGTATCCCCCATTTCACTAGTCATCCCCCAGTATTCATTTAAAATAAATATTACAGACTAGCTGAGTAAATTACATAAATAGATAAAGGAAAAGAAGAAGTTAAACTATAGGGAGCTTGAAAACAGGCCCAGATTCCCAGAACCTCAAGTGCCCAAATGTTTCATAGGCTTTCTCATATCCGGGTGTCTCGGAGTTCTCTAAGGACCTCAAGGGATCCCGGGCAGTGCTCACACCGAGACTTCATAACCATAATTGAGTAAGTGCAGTGTGGAAGGGCTAACCCCAGTGCATCAGAGTTCAGAGATATCTCACAGGAATCCCAAGTCAGTCATACACTGGAGGGGCGGAACTTAAGGACCTAAGAGTAGAGTGATAGTGCTTGACATAGTTTTGAAAAGGGGTTTAATAGGAAATCAGTATTTGAAAGAAGGCATTCAGTTGCAGTAGTTTTATAAAATAGGAGAGTTATTTAGCAGTAAAACAATTTTGATAAGAGTGGTGAAATCAAACGAACAACAGATCAAACACAGAGCCCAAACAGGTTCAGAAATACTCAAATAACAACCCTTCACACAGGGATAATTGAGGACTGGGGACATATAATACACATAATAAACATAAGTCTCTTGCAATTAAGGGTAGCTAATAGTGTAAATAGTGAGACATGAATTCAGGAATACTAATTAGAACATAGTCACAGAATCAGAACTGCTTAGGGGTTCATGGTATTGGGAGATCACATAGTATAGGATTTCATAGCAGCAGGGAAGACATAGAAGAACTAAACATGATTGAGCATAGAACCAGGGCAACTTAGGGTAACAAATCAATAAGGCATACCAGAACTAGGCTACTAGTACACGAGCATCAAAACAGAATTGAGTCATATTGAATCAGATTACAGGTTTATAAGAACATGCTAATCCTAAAGAGTTAAGATATAATTAGCATACTAGATGAAGCAATGATGCAAAGAGGCCAATTGCATGTTGAACAGCAAAACAGTAGATAAAAACAGATCAGGAACATGATAAACTGAAGCAGTAAAAGAAACATATTGGTTTTGGGACTTAAATTGAAAATCAGAGCATACCAGTAAAGGGACAGTAAACACAAAGGTGAAGGAGGGAGGAGAGCACAATAGTTAGCTTTGGCTTGTAGCCAGCTAACTCAGAATAATAGTAAGTGACATAGAAAGAGAGCAGAAAGCTTTGAGTGTAAGAGCTAGATTTTGAACTAATGTGTTCGTGTGTGTTTAGTGTCAATGAGAGAGAGCATATATAGTATTTTGAAACTAGGTAGGATAAGGTAACAATCAAAGTCAAGCAGTGATTGGGGAATCATAATCAATCAACATAAGATCAATATAAGTACTCCCTTCAATTAAGGAGTTAACTTTGAACGGTAATAAACATGCAATAAATAAGGAAAGATACCATATGACTGGAATATAACACAATAAGGAAATAATTTCAGCATAGTACCAGTATAGAACATGTAATTGAGGTTAGGTTCAGAGGATTCTAATTAAGGAAATAACATGAGAATTAATTTGACAGCATAGTCGACCATAAAATAAGGCAAGAAATAAGCTAAGGTCGGAAAATCAGCAGGGAAATCATCATAATGGATTAGTGAAAGGTATCAATCACATGGAATCAAAGGTTAAATAGGAAATAGTACTGATTTGGGGGAATCTACACAAATTGCACAAATAAACACATGATAAGCAAGGCAGAGGGAAAGAATTTAGACCCTAATAGACATGGTAAAGTAAAGATAATATAGAATCAAGGATTCAAACTGGAATATAGTACTGATAAACATAAACTCTGAGAGTAAGCGAGGTAAGCACATAATAGGCAGAAATAGGTAGAATCATAAATCCTAGTAAGTTAAACAGGGTGAAAATCACAAAAATACTCAGATTAATCAAAGCAGATTCATGAGAATCAAACATGCAAACAATTTTGAGAGAACTACCAGTAAATATAAACTCAGAACCCAAAGATTAAACCAACAAATTTAGGGTTTTCAACATAATAAAATCAGATGAAGGAAAACCTTAAACAAATTGGTTAAACACATTGAAAATCACAGAATAACACTAAAGTCAGAAAAAGAATCATTTTTTGAAAAGAGGTTAAGAAACCCTAGTTTGAAGATGAAGAAATGCTTTAGGAAAATCGAAAAATCTTTAAGAAAACAGCAAAAGAACTCGGAATATACCCAGATCTATTGCAGATCTAAGAAATCTAGTATTAAAATTAGGATTTCAGAGAGAGAACCCAAAGAGAGAGAGAGAGTCGGCTTAGAAACCACAGATTCTAGCCAGAGATGGGAGGATCTTACTCAGATGGCCATGGACGGCCTGAGAATGACATGAAAACCAAGGTCAGTGAACCGCCTTCTGGTTCCTTTGAGGACCTCAAGGCAGCAATAACCCGACGTAGGAAGGATCCATGGAGGTTGGGATAGTGGTGAGACCACCATAGTTACCGGCAAGTCGACGGCCGGTGCGAGCTTAGGTTTAGCAGAGAGAGTTTGAGAGGTGAGAAAGATGTATAACGGCGGAGTGAAAAAGAGAAATGAGAGGGGAAGGGGGGGTAGTCTCTAGGGTTAATTAAGGAAAGGGGAGATATGGACCGTTGATTAAAATTGATCAACGGTCCAAATTAGGTCAGGTAGGATAATGTATTGGGCCTGGGGTATTTGGGTCATTTTTATTCAGACTTGGGTCTGGTTTAATTAGGCTATAAATGAAATGAAAGTGACTATTTGTTAAATACCCAATGTAAATTAGTTAAAACAATTTATAAATGATTACTTTCTGGATAAAAATAGTATAGAATCGTATGATTGGGATATAATTGCAAAGTTATTGCAATTATAGCCAAAAGGTGCCAATATGGCTAATTATGAAATAATTTGGTCTTAATGGGACCGAAGGTAATTAATGAAACCAAGAAATGCTTTTGAAAGCATTTGTAATGCGATTTTATAATTATTTGTTGGCAATAAAATGCTGGATAGTTTAATACAAATATAGGGAAATTGTGGAAAAATATCAATTGCTATTGATACATGATTTTGAAGCTATATATTCAAAATTTAAAATATTTTGAGGAAAAATTGGGTATCAACAGTCCTTAGGGACACAGTTCGGCACGGTGGTTCCAAGCAGGTTACCATTGGAGAGGACGGAGTTCTGAGGATGCAGGGTCGTGTGAGTGTGCCTAATGTCAATGGGCTTCGTGAGTTCCTTGAGGAGGCTCACAGTTGTCAATATTCTATCCACTCGGGCGGCGCCAAGATGTACCAGAACCTGCGGCAGCATTATTGGTAGAGGAGGATGAAAAGGATATAATTCCTTATGTAGCTCGGTGCCTGAATTGTCAGCAGGTGATGTATGAGCACCAGAGACCCGATGGTTTGCTTCACTCGGTGGAGATTCTTGAGTGGAAGTGGGAGCGTATCACTATGGACTTTGTTGTTGGACTCCCACGGACTCAGAGGAAGTTCGACGCTATTAGGGTCATTGTGGATAAGCTGACTAAGTCAGCACACTTCATTCATGTGGCAGTTGTTTATTCTTCAGAGCGGCTGCCAGAGATTTATATTCGGGAGATTGTTCATCTTCACAGTGTGCCCGTGTCTATCATTTTTGATAGAGGTACGCAGTTTACCTCGCACTTCTGGAGGGCAGTACAGCGTGATTTGGGTGCGCGGGTTGAGTTGAGCACAACATTTCATCCTCAGACAGATGGGCAGTCCAAGCGTACTATTCATATCTTGGAGGATATGCTCTGCGCTTGTGTTATAGAGTTCGGAGGATCGTGGGACCAGTTTTTCCCCTTGCAAAGTTCGCCTACAACAACAGCTACCAGTCGAGCATTCAGATGGCTCCCTATGAAGAATTGTAAGGTAGACGGTGCAGGTCACCAGTTGGATGGTTTGAGCCGGGAGAGGCTCGGTTGTTGGGTACTGATCTAGTACAGGACGCCTTGGACATGGTCAAGATTATACTGGATCGACTTTGCACAGCTCAGTGAGTTATGCCGATTGTAGAGTTTGTGGTGTGGTATTCATGGTCGGAGAGAGAGTATTGCTTCGGTATCACCCATAAAGGGTGTCATGAGTTTTGGGAAGAAGGGCAAGTTGAGCCCTAGGTACATCGGGCCTTTTGAGATTCTCGATAGAATGGGAGAGGTGGCTTATAGGCTTGTGTTGCCTCCAGGGTTATCATCAGTTCATCCATTATTCCATATGTCCATGCTCCGGAAGTATCATGGTGACCGTCCCACGTGTTAGAATCAGCTCTGTCCAGTTGTACAAGGATTTGACTTATGAGGAGGAGCCGATAGCTATTCTAGACCGGCAGGTTCGTCAGTTGAGGTCAAAGAGTTATCCTTCGATTTGAGTGCAGTAGAAAGATCATCCTGTTGAGGTAGCTACTTGGGAGTCCTTGTCCGACATGCAAAGTAGATATCCCACTTATTCACCAGTTCACATACTTTTCTATGTCTGTTCGAGGACGAACAATTATTTTAGAGGTGGAGATTGTGATGACCTAAAAGGTCATATTATATTTTAGAACTCAATTATGCGCTCGTTATCCTTAAAAATCTCATTTTACCCTCCTCAATTTTCATGCGCAGTCCGAACGTGTTTCTGGAAAGGTTTTATGTGGAAAATTGAAGAAATAATAATTTTTTGCCTGAAAAATGATTTTTTGTTGACTTCGGTCAATGTTTTGAGTAAACGGACCCAGACCCGTGTTTTGACGATCCTGTTGGGTCCGTAGTAAAATATGGGACCTGGGCGTATGCTCGGAATCGGATTCCGAGGTCCCTAGCTCGAGAATTTAATTTTTGACTAAAATTGAAAAACTGAAAAATTATGATTTTTAAGAATTTGCTTAATGTTTGATCTTGTTTGTATCGGGCCTGTATTTTTGGTTTCCGGTGTCTGGTACACGTCCGTTATGGTATTTATACTCCATTTGTTAAATTTGGTGAGAAATGGAACTGATTTGACGTGATTCGAACCTTCGATTGAGAAAATAGTAATTTTAAGGTGTTCTTGAGAAATTCATATGTTTTTGTGCTAAATTCGTATTTCTAGGCGTTATTTTGGATATTTGACCGCACGATAAAGTCCGAATGATATTTTTAGACTTGTGTGCATATTTGGTTTGGAGCCCCGTGGGCTCGGGTGAGTTTCGTGTAGGCTACGGAGTGAACTGAACTTAGGAAAAATTGTTGGTGTGCTTCAGCTCTGCAGGTCTCGCAATTGCGAGGTCTAGCTCACAAATGTGAGCCTCGCATTTGTGAAGAAGCTTCGCATTTGCGACCATGGACTGGGTAGTATCGCATTTTCGAGAAAAGGTCGCATTTGCGGAAGGCCCTGTTCGCATTTGCGACGAAATGATCGCATTTACGATAGCTGAAGAAATGCGAAGGATTCGCATTTGTGATGTTTTTCTTGCATTTGCGAGCTTCACAATCTGGTCGCAAATCCGACATCTGCAGCTGATAGGTCTTGACTAAGACAGGATTTTTCACATTTTTCAAAATTCTCAAACACAAGAAACCCTCTAGGCAATTTTTCAAAGGCAATTTCTTCCCCAAATCATAGGTAAGTGATTCTTAACTCATTTCTTTCAATCGTTCACTTCATTTTACAAGATTTCAACCTAAAATTTAAGGTTTTCTTGGTGGGATTGGGCATTTTGGGTAGAAACTAGGTATTTCAAAATTTGGGGATTTAGACCTCAAATTGAGGTCAGATTCCAAAACTAATTATATATCCGGGCACGGGGGTGAATGGGTAATCGGGTTTTGGTCTGAATTTTGGGTTGCACCAAGCAGGTCTGAGGTCGATTTTTGACTTTTTAGGGGAAATTTTGGGAAACCTATAATTATGTATTGAAATTGATTCCTTTAGCAATAATTAATGTTAGTAAGTTAATTATAACTAGATACGGGTGTATTGGAGGTGGAATCTAGAGGAAAAGCAGTGGTTGAGCTTTGATTTGGCATTTGGATCGAGGTAAGTGTCGTGTCTAACTTTTGCTTAAGGGATTAGGTATTGATTGCTTATCTGCTACATGTTTGGTTGTTGAGTACAATGTATAGGTGAAGTGACGAGCACCTATGTGTTGTTGTCGAGTCATAGCATGCGAGTGAGTCTTATTCTTACGATTGTTGTAGTCTTTATTCATTAGCGTAGCCATTTGTGATGTTGGGAAACTTATATCGGGTTCCATAGAGATTTTTTAATTTTTGAATATTGGCTCAAGGTTGAGATTGATATTGTGGTAATAAGTATTGATGAAATACAGATCTTTCTTGATATTTCTATTTACCTGTTATTATTGATCTTTGATTGGTGAGGAAGAGTGTAAAGCACGAAGGGTGATGTCGTGGCATTGCATTATTTCATATGATGAGGAAGAGTGTAAACCACGAAGGATGATGCCGTGCCATTTTAATTATTTAATATGGTGAGGTTGAGAGTAAAAGCACAAAGGGTGATGCCGTGCAGTTTCTTTTACTGTTCTATTGTTGCATATGGTGAGGTCGAGAGTAAAAGCACGAAGGGTGATGTCGTGCAGTTTTTTTACCGTTCCTACTTGTCTTATCTGTTTAGATCATTTTGATTTATCCGGTTATATCACTGTTTCTGATTTTCTTTTATATTGTGAACCCCTTAGCATGTCCCCTCCTAATATTTCCTGTCTTATTTTTGCTATTGTTGTTATTGCTACATGTATGATTATACTGCACATGTTGTTATGGGTTTCTGCTTCCTTATTATTATTTCATCATGTGTTAAATTGTAGTAATTCGCTGCAAGTTTCGAGATTATTGTTTTTTGAATATCAAATGTTGGCTTTCCTAGCAAGTGAAATGTTAGGCGTCATCACGGTCCTGATGGTGGGAATTCGGGTCGTGACAAATCTCCTCCAAGGCATTTTGCTCTTTGTTTCTTCCTTCAAGTAAACATTCCATCATGAGCTTGAACTCTCCATTTCGACCATGCTCAATTTCTTCCACTTCCACATCCCTATAATTTTCATCACAAAAAGTATAATCATTATAGCGGAGGCTTGGGAAAGGGAAGGACAAATAAGCACAATAATCCCAATGACCATTTTGACTAACACACTTATCACAAATACTCCACTCATAGGTTTGAGATTGTGCGCACAATCTATCCCCGGGAGAATTTAAATAATTTTTCCATGAGTGTGGTCCTCCACAATAAGGACAAGGGTCATCAAAGTATGAACAACTACCATCCGACCAATTTTCAGTATATGATGCCATATTATTTTTTTTGGAACTAAGAAAATAAACAAGAAACAAATAAGAAGATAAAAAAAGATAAGAAAATAATTACACAAATATTCACAAGTTCAGACCAAAGCACTTACGCTTACTTCTCAAACAACCTAAATACACCAAATTGTTCCCCGACAACGGCACCAATTTTGATGACGTACAAATCCACTATTAAAAAGTAAATGGACACGGTCGCATGCAATATAATTTACCCAATGATGAGTCGGGGTCGAATACCACAGAGACAATATGTAGGCGATTATGAATGTAAGAGAATTATACTTGTTATGCAATGCCACACACTTAGAATTTGATTTTTCAAAATGTTTATCACTTACTGCAAAAATGTAAACTAACCTAGAAAGCAAGTAAAATGATCAATGGCTACAAGTATGGATGCATAGGGAATTATACTCAAGTAACGATCCAATGTATTTCACGATTTTATAAATATGAGCGAGTTTATATTAATTAGCCACGGGTAACAATTCTATATTAGCTTCTTCCAAAGACTAACAAGACTTCCTAATTGAATTATCCCTAAAACAATTAAAAGATTAAGCATACCCGTAAATGGCTACAAGTAGTTCAATCCTATCCCTAGGTAAAATATATAAAATGAGGGTTAAAGCCTCAAGTTCTTGTTTTACATCATACAAAAATGCAGTAACTTCATCAACCAATTTAATGTTCACCCAATCCATAAATGCATGCAACATGGATTTGTCAGCTGATTTCCAAGATGAAATGGAAGCTATGTCTAGGCCGTTACACTCTCCTACTCAAGGCATTAAATTGATATCCCTTACGGAGGAAGATAAGCAAAGGATCTATGAACCTTGGAAGTATTCAATTATCGTCAAATTATTCGGGAAGAGAATGATGCATCTATACCTCAAAAAGAAAATCCAAGACCTGTGGAAAGCATCGGAACCTCTCTCCCTAATTGATCTAGGGGAGGACTATTTCATTATCAAATTCAAAAAAAGAGAAAATCTCGACAAAGCACTCCACCAAGGCCCTTGGTTCATTAATGGACACTACCTCTCCATTATAAAATGGAAACCAAACTTTGTAGCAACAAAGGAAAAGCTAACCTCCTCAGCCATCTGGGTTAGGCTACCACAACTACCAACGGAATTCTATGATGGAAAAATATTACAAAAAATTGGTAACTCAATTGGACGTTTACTGAATAGATGTCTGCACATCTTCCACAATGAGAGGTCGATATGCCAGACTCTGTGCGGAGATCCCATTAGATATTCCAGTTCCTCCTTTCATCTATATAGGTATTCATAGACAAGCTATACATTATGAGGGAGGAAATTTATTATGCCTAAAATGTGGTCGGTTGGGTCATCCGGCCACTTCTTGCAAGTATGTACAAGAAATTAATGCTGACCGTCCCAGTGTCAAATTTCCTACTTCAAAACAAGAGATGGAGCCCCAAGAGGGTGAATGGCAAACGGTCACCTTTGGCAAACACAGGAGGAAAAATGAAGAACACAAAAAGGAAACCGCACTACTAGCTAATGAAAAAAATCCAAAGTCAGGTATCTCTGTTAAGCTTTACAATGCAAACACTGGGAAGTATATAGACACCCAAACTCTTCAATACAAGATTAAGGATGCTAAGAACATTACTGAAAAAATGAAAATAAGCAAATACCACTCTCCCAACACAAACCACTTCTCTATCCTAGAAGAGGAGCACATGGTTTTGGATATTAACAATAATAAAACTAAATTAGAAAACTATAATTCCACACATGCAATATTCCACATGGCTGACATGAGGCCTAACGTGGATATGCAAGACACCTGCATGCGAGACAAATCCACAAATGATCACTGTGGCATGCATATAGATATTAACGAGGTTATTAGTGATCCTAATAAGACCCCTAATCCTACTCAATCTAATAATAGACAATTAAAAATCCTAACAAAACTGACTCTACAAGAAATAATCTAGCTCCTAAGATTGTCCAATGAGCAGCAACAGCATGCAAGCCACTTGGCCCTATCACTTTCAAACAATATACATATGGCATCGCCTACTGAACACGAAAAAGATGCAAAAACTCTCCATATCCCCTCTATAAATCTAGCATCCGACCAATTAAAGGACATGCAGAAACACACCCCAATCATTGAACCTACAACCAATCCACAATCTCCTCATCCTAGACCCCTTTCCACGCTTGTTGGAAACTTATTAAATACCAAAAATCAGGAAAAAAAAATGCCAAGAATGTCATCTGCACTAAGGAGGAGACACAGGTTAATCTCCATAATCAGGAAACTCTCAAACCAAACAATGGATAATATCCAAAATGCTCCACCACAACCCCAAGTGATTTATGTCCAACCCCCCACAAGCCCACGATTAATGGGCCAGGTGATATCTTTCAACATCCAAGTGAATGGACAGGAGACTGTAGTGATCCTTCACAACACTCAGTTCCTAGCCCAACTAGTATCGGAGGGGATTAGTCTGGCTATGAGCAACTATCTAAATCAAATGTGGCTCAACAACATTCTACAACCCTTAGCTCCCTCAATGAACCCAAATCTTGTCCAAACAATGGTCCATGAATGGAACATGCCCCCATATTTCAACACCTTCCAACCACAGAATATACTCCCAGACCTCCCTTTCTTTCCATCAGAGATGCTGACCCAACTCAACCCCATTTTCATGCCCTAGGAATCCAACCACAAACCCCAAGGTCAAGATGTGAACCAGGAAATCCCACATGCAGTACCACCACCCCCTCATGCAATACCAGAACAAGATCATGTAAAGGCAAAAATGGAGGAGGATCCCATAAACCTAGCCTTAGAACAAGTCCTCGAGTTCTTAAACCTAGACAGGGTAAAAGTATTCTTATTCAGGGAGATACAGAAGAAGAGACATGTAATCAGATGTCCTTTAGGTCTATACAGGTACTCAATGGATATAAGGCCCCCTCAGGACCCAACCGTGGGGAACAGGGCCATGATACTGGTGCCATCCTTAAGAAGGAACCCAATATTCCCAGGAGGGGTGAGGGAGAATGGAGAGGTAGTGAACCAAACCCAAAATCGTCCAATGAATCATCCAACTACTATCATTATCTGGAACATCAGGGGGGTAACAATGATAATTTTCGAAGGAATTTTAGGGAGATGATTGACACCCATTGTCCATGCATGGTTGCATTACTGGAAACTAGGCTAATCAACCATGAAAACTGGCTAGAAGACTTTGGCTTTAGTGAGCTCATTGAAGTACCAGCTGAAGGACAGTCTGGTGGCATGGTGGTGATGTATAAAACTAAAGTGCTGACTGTCCAAAACTTCACCGGTAGGAACCAAGAAATCCATGCTTCTATTGAGGTACTTCCAATTCAAAAATCTTGGCTTTTTACTTCTATTTACGCTAGTACTAACTATCAACTTAGGAATACTTTATGGAATAATCTTGAATTTATAGCTAATATTTATGATGGTCCTTGGTTAGTTGGAGGTGATTTTAACGATATTCTAGGTTCACATGAAAAAATAGGAGGTAGGCATATCAACAAAAATAGAGTAAAATTTATGCATAATAAATGAACTAATTGTAACCTTATGGACCTAGGTTATAAAGGTTGTAAATTTACATCGTCCAACCATAGACATAAAAATAGGGGTTTAATAATGGAAAGACTTGACAAGGAATTAGGAAATCAAGAATGGTGTGACATCTTCCCCAACTTCACAGTTACTCACTTTCCAAAAACCCACTCGGACCATAATCCCCTATTAATTAATTTAATTCCTAAATCTAGAACATCATAACCAACCTTTTCGACTTGAGATTTTTTGGTGCAAGCACCTAGAGTTCTACAATCTTGTTAAAGAAAATTGGCCAGATAATGACTATATAAAATCGAGCAACTCTTTCAGGAATAGTGTGAAACAATGGAAATTTAAAACTTTTGGAGACATAGAGAAAAAAAAGGCTCTTAGCTAGACTAAATGGTATCCAAAATTCGAAATATTACAATACTAGTTTATTCCTCCAAAATATTGAGAAAACATTAAATCAGGAATACAATGACCTTTGGAAGGTAGAGGAGGATTACTAGAAGCTTAGGTCTAGAATTATGTGGTTAAATGATTGGGATGCAAATGCCAATTTTTCACATATCGGCCTCCCTTAGAAGAAGAAAAAATAGGATCATTTACTTCAAAAATTATGAGGGTAATTGGATAACGACCACTCCCTAATTACTGACCATATAACTAATTACTTCTCCAAAGTTTTCACTACTTCTCACGAGTATACCTACATGTCTAATATAAATATCTCTAATACTAGTAGCAACACTATTGACCTGAGTCCCCTAGATGCCCCATTACTGGATATCGAGATCAAAAAAGCTATATTCTCCTTTAAACCTTTCAAGGCTCCAGGGCCTGACGGATTGCACCCTTTTTTTACCAAAAGTACTGGAACGTTATAGGACAATCAGTCCTTAACATGTGCCATGACATCTTCGCGACTGAAAGTAATTCCTAAAGATATGAATAAAACTTACATTTTCCTAATCCCAAAAATACTAAATGCCAACAATATTAAAAATTTCCGTCCAATTGGCCTATGTAATACTATCTATAAAACAACCACTAAAATTTTGGCTAATCGCTTAAAATCATTCTTAGCCAATTTAATTAGTCCCTTCCAAACGAGTTTTATGAAAAATAGAAGGGCTATGGATAATGCCATTGTGATCCAGGAAAGTGTCTCCAACCTTAGGAAAATAAAAGGGAAACAAGGGCATATGATCTTAAAGATATATTTGGAAAAAGCTTTTGACCGTATTGAATGGTCCTTTATTTACCGTGCCCTTAAATTCTTTAAATTCCCTCCAAAATTCACCAATATCTTAATGAACTGTATTTCTACAAGCTTTATATCAACTTAGTTAATGGCAATGCCACTTCCTTTTTCGAGCCTAGTAGGGGTATTAGGCAGGGTGATCCTTTATCACCGTACATATTCATCCTTTGTCTAGAATTACTTTCGAGAAATATAGAATATCAAATGGACATTTGTAGATGGGACCCTATTACTATAGGGCGGAATAGTCCTAACTTTTCACACTTGTTCTGCGCGGATGATCTTACCTTTAAGGCCAAGGCAAATGAAAAATCTTGTGACTCTATAAAATCAACCCTTGACCTATTTTGCTCCCTATCAGGGCAAAATATCAACTATACAAAGTCCAAAATCCTCCTATCAGGGAATTGTTCTCCTGCAATCACTAAGACCATTACGCACAAGATAGGTATTAAAAAGAGTGAGAATTTTGGCACCTACTTAGGTTTTCCAATACATACAAAAATCCCTAAGCCCAAATACTACCTCTTCATAATTGATAGGATGAGAACAAAACTAGTCTCTTGGAAAACGAGGTTTATGAACATAGCAGGTCGTACAACTTTAGCTCATTCTGGTCTCAATTCAATTCCAAACTACCAAATGCAATACACTATGTTACCAAAAAAAATCATTAATAACATTGACAAAATTCAAAGAGACTTTATTTGGGGCTCCAATGATAACAAAAGGAAAATGCATCTAGTAAAATGGGCGAAAGTTGTCAACCAAAAACAAAAAGAGGTCCTGGCATCCATGGTGCTTATAACAAAAATATTATCAACCTTACTAACCTAGTTCTGAGATTACTTACCCATTCAAATTCCTCATGGGCAAACCTAATCATTACAAAATATGGGAATAATTTCTCTCTAAATAACAATTCTATGGTATGGAAAGCCATCCTTAAAGGCTGGCAGGTTTGTAAAAAAGGGCTTTCTTGGGTGCCCCATTTAAATTCCAATATCAACATCTAGGATTCCAATTGGATTCCTAACTCTACAACACTTAGATAATCTATAATGGGGCCTATTACAATGGATATTTATAATCTCAAAATTAGAGATATCTACTACAACAAGCAGTGGAACCTCTCTAAACTTTCAATCCCTATTCCTGAGGATATTCAAAACAAGATCCATCAAGTCCATATCCGTCACAAGGGAAGAATGCAGGATACTGCTATATGGACGCTTACCCCAAAAGGCATATTCACTAGTAAGAGTGCTACAAACTATTAGAACCTTTAGAGGAAAATAACCATTATTATAATTGGATATGGTCCCTTCCGTGTCCAAACAAAATCAGATTCTTCTTATGAATTTGCCTACACAATGGACTTCCGTGTAGAAATTATCTTTCACGAGTTGGTATTAATATCGACCCAATTTGCCCTATGTGTAACAAGAATGAAAAAGAAACACCCAAACACATTTTCCCCACTTGTACCATTAGTGAAAAATTATGGGGAAACTTAGGAATAAAAATCCCTCTAGTCCCTTCTCAAGGCCACTGGCTTCTCTCATTAAAGGAGCAGAGAATTACCATTCTCCATAAACACCTAAATTGGGATGACTTATTATCCTTTACCCTTTGGGAAATATGGATTAATCGGAATAATAATAATAAAAATAATTTGAAAGATTTTGTAAGGGTAAAAAATGTTATCCGGAAAGCATTAGAATACAAGATGCTAACGGACAAAAACCTATTACCTACCCAATCACTAAAAATCCACACCAAATGGCATCCACCACCCAAGGGATGGTACAAACTCAATATTGATGCAAGCCATGAAATATCCAATATTATGCTTGGAGGAGTCTTCCGCAATGCAGCTGGCAATTGGATTGTGGGCTTCACAAAAAAATCAAAATTTCACGACCCAAATCTCCCTCCGTTGGGTATCGTGATGGCACCTAGTCTTAAGGACTAGGTAAGCCTAATATTCATGGAAAAATCAATAATGATGAATAAAATCTAATATTTTTCCGAAGCAAGTGATCCTGTACACATTGTATATTCCCAAAACCCGAAAGTACAAGTCAGAAGCTTTTAAGAATTTACACTAAAACTCCTAAAAATACCACTGTTCAGAAATAAGTACAACAGTGCAAACAAAAAAAATAAGATGGTGACTCCGAAACCGTGTACGCTGAAGCAGTTTTACCTTGAGTCTCCACAACAGCAACTGCGCTACTGACAATCAATCGGCCGGCTATGCGAAAACCTGGAATCTGCACAAACAAATGTGCAGAAGAGTAGTATGAGCACACCACAGCGGTGCCCAGTAAGTATCAAGACTAACCTCGGTGAAGTAGTGACGAGGACTAGTCAAGACACCCACTGGTCTAATAAAACTGAACAAGTATCAATAAAGGAATCAGGGAAATGATGATATACACATAAAGGCTACGCAATAAAGCTAACGAGAGTGAATTCAATATAGAAGGAAAACAATAATATCAGTGGAAAGACCATGAAGTAACACAAGATTGAATAGAACACAAACAAATCTGGCATATAAGTATGCAACACGTACATGGGATGACTCAACAACTTCAACCACTTCTACATCAAATTCATAGTCATCTCCACAAGGTTCCGAACCTCGGACAAATCACCATTTTCGGGTCCGAATATTCGAATCCTAACACTTGGAATCTTGCGCCCTCATTCGAGTAACTAACTGCACAGATGACTCATGTGCCAATTGGGTCATTCCCACCCATACGGTAAGCACAACAAGAGTATCTATACTTGACAACAACAAGGAGTCCTGAATCCATTAGTAGTACTTAACTACGTGTATGCTTGTNGGTAAAGTATATGCCCGCCTTGTTTCGCCACATGTGCAACCCTCAATCTCATATCATGTCGCATGTGCAATATCAATAGTAAACACGGCACGACAGAAACCTTGTGCAAATTCCCATATCAACAACCGCATGGCAGAAACCTGATGCATCACCACAACCAGTACAACAACAACAATGGCAACAGTTCAAGATACAAATAATACATCAACTCAATAACCTTCGATCACAAGATAGGAAAAACTAGTTCACAAGAAATAAACATAATAAGGAGAGCTAGTCATATTAAGAATCATTCAACAAGGAAGGAAAATAGCATGTGACAGCCGTACCTAATTACACGGGTAACAACAAGAAATAAACACAAATCCGATAACTCTATTTACGGGCAAGTCAACTACGGTATAGTCTATCCAAAATTCCTTTAAGGTCGGTAGTTTCAAGGGTATTCGAAAATTTCATTTAGGGACAAGCACGTGAAAATAATCATAACCTCAGTCAAGACCAAACCATTCTAGAATGAGATGAAGATAGTTAAAATTAGAGATAAACAGTTAAGAAGACATAGCATAATAGTAAAAGGAAATAAAATCTTCAGGTAAGTCAATTAGAAGTCAAATAGGCAATAGGAATAAATCAAAAAGTAAGAACTTCCACATTTAAGCAAATAAAGATGACACTAGAAATTAAGAAATTCAATCATGCTAAGGACAATTCATACTCGGCGAATATAAGGATCTAAGATTCCTAAAGGGTCAAATTTCCACAAATAAGTCCGAGCATGTACTCTTCACCTCGCGTACACGGACTACAATCAACATAGAAAACTCAAATCCTAAGGGGCAATTCCCCCACACAAGGTTAGGCAAGATACTTACCTCAACCGCTCAAATAAAACTTGAAATCACGTTCTTTCCACGGGTATCCGACTCCCAATGGCCCAAATCTAATCAAATAAATAGCATCATGTAAATAATACTACAAGCAACTAGTTTAACTAATAAATTCGAAGCTAAGACGCAAAATTAGGAAAATTGCCCAAAAGGTTCCCCGGGCCTACGTCTCGGAATCGGGTAAAAATTATATTTTTCGGACACCCATTCACTCACGAGTCTAAACATATGAAATCTCTCAAATTGGAGGTCAAAAACCCAATCAAAACTCAATAATTCGGTCTATGAAGTTTTTCCCATTTTCTACCCAAAATTTTCGAAATTAAAGGTTGGATTTAAGATTGGAATCATGGAAATTGGTCTATAATGGATAGAAATCACTTACCCAAGTTAACCAAGTGCAAAAGCCTCCAAAAATCGCCTCTCCCGAGCTCTCCAATTCGAAAATGGTGAAATAACATAAACCCTCGGATTTGATATAATTGCCCAGAAATTCCGCACCTGCGGAATTACCATCGCAGGTGTGAAAACCCACTAAAAAGCTTGGGGTCGCACCTGCGGTCAAATGGCCGCACCCGCGGCTCCGCATTTGTGGAAAACTAACCGCACCGACGAGGATTGGGGATTTGGGCTAAGTTCCGCACCTGCGAGCTCCTCGCCGCACCTGCGGAAAGTCCATCGCAGGTGCAAGACACGAGAACCAGCAATGGTTCAGTTGTCTCCCAAGTTCTAATAACACCCGATGAGCATCCTAAACGTACCTGAGGCCTCCCGGGACCCCGTCCAACCACACACACAAGTCATATAACCTAACACGGACTCGCTCGAGGTTTCAAACCACATAAAACAACACTAACACGATGAATTAAACTAAAAATCCATGAAAATTCTTCAAACTTCCTTAACCATTATGTTTTGCATTTAAGGTCCGAATCACGTCAAACTAAGTCCGTTTCTTACCAAATTTCACAGTTAACACGTATAAATTATATCGAACCTGTACCGGGCTTCGAAATCGTAATGCGAGCCCGGTATCATAGGTTTCACCTCAAATTTCATTTTCAAAAACCTTTATACTTTTCAAAAAACAATTTTCTTTAAAAATTCATTTCTCGGACCTGGGACCTGGGACCTGGGACCTCGGAATTCAATTCCGGGAATACGCCCAAGTCCCATATTTTCCTACGGACCCTCTAGGATCGTCAAATCACGGATCCAGGTCCGTTTACCAAAAACGTTGGCTGAAGCCAAATTTATTCAAATTTTCAATACAAAATTTTCATTTTTATCAGCTTTTCAGATAAAGGTTTCTCGGCTACACACCCGAGCTGCACACGCAAATCGAGGTGAGATAGAAGGAGGTTTTCACGACCTCGAAACACAGAATTAGATAGAATATTCAGGATGATCCTTTTGGGTCATCACAATCTCCCCCTCTTAAACAAACGTTCATCCTCGAACGTGCTAAGATTCACTTTGAACTCATCAAATCACTGATTGTGCATTTCCAACACACACCCGCGGGTGATTCCACGTCACACCAACCTACATAATCCTGATGACGCCATCACAACTGCCATATAGCGTTCTCATCGTCATCGATAAGCCTCATACCTCAACTCCTCACTTTCTACTCATTTCCAAAACACCCGATTCTAAATCCATGTCCGGCATTAGCCTCAACTAGCTGCATCAACTCAGGTCTACGCCCGTAAGGTATAACACACAATATAGCACACTACACATAGACTCGAATAACACTTTTGATCACAATAGCTGCCCAAAATCAACTCAGCATTGGTAGTTAGCCCCACATTTGAAAGAACTCTGTTTCCAAGCCCCATAACACTGATAATGATGCAATAAACACGAAGACTTCATTATTAGACACCTGAATCACCAAGCCACAACTAATACTATCGGTCACGCATCCCACAAGCTAAAACTAAAGAAGCACATAATGAAAGTGACTGAATATGAAAAGAAAGGCACATAAGGAAACTATCAAGCAGCCCGACAGGCACAATTCTCTATCAATACTAACCTACCAAACAATATAACAAGGAAAGAATCAAGCATATAAGTGAATCACAAGGACTCCGTCCCGATATAACTTCTATCACGATACACAGCCCGGTTCAAACACTTCAATCACACAAAATCACGAGGGTTTCGCCCTCAACTCGAAATCACAAGTAGGATATATATAACCCACCTACTGGAAATTTTCACTAGATCACTTCCTTCAACAAAATTACAACACGTGTTGGCCCCTATACTGGTGGAGCATAAGAATCACAGCTCGTAACCACTATACTCAGGAATCACATCAAACCTACCGTACCGGACAACGGGAATTTACTACTAGTCTTATATCTCGCAATACTGAATAGAGACAAACAATAGACATGGGCTACCACTCACAGAATCTCCCAACATGAGCAAACACAAAAATAGAGTGCAAAGCATGAAACTCACTCATAAACCAAACAACAATGAGGGAACTCATCCCGACCAACAGAGCTATAATGAAATACAAATGGTGCCCCTCGGTAACAAAAAAAAACATACCTGTACTATAACATCTGGCACAATGGCCTCCAGCTTACTATACGAAACACATCAACGGGTCGGGCCTCCCCCTCTTGGGCGCCCTCTACTCGCCTGAATGCCCTGCTGTAACACATCTGCCCAAAGCCTGGGACAATCTCTCACCCTGTGGCTGATATCTCCACACTCAAAATAACCTCTTTGCTGATGTGGCTGTCGAAACTGTGCGGCCCGAGTACTTTGAGACCCATGAGTACCTGAAAACCTATGCGAAGCCGGCAATGCAAATTGAACTGGCTTGCCCATAAAACCTCTACCGTGTCGTACCTGCCTCCATAATAAGGACCAATAAATCTCTCCATCCTACGAGGCCTCCTAACCTCTCTGCCCTCTCTCTCCTGACCTCGTCTGACATCTCTATCATAGTCCCGCCTGTCGTCTCTCTCACGATCCAGCATGCCCTCAACTCTGCGAGCAATCCCTACCACCTGCTGAAATGAAACATCCGACTCTAACTCCCGAGCCATGCTAAATCGAATATCACACCTGAGGCCCTCATTGAATTTGCGAACACGCTCTCTAACTGTAGCAACCAAAGTAGGTGCATGCCTGGACAAATCACTGAACCTGGCGGCATACTCTGATACTGACATAGTGCCCTGGCACAGCCGCTCAAACTCCACGCCATGCATCTTGGAGGGACTAAGGTACAAACTCACTCAAGAATATCTCTGAAAAGTGACCCCATGTAAGTGAAGCTGACTCGGCCGGGCTACCCAACTCATATGCCCACCACCACTGATAAACCGCTCCCAGGAGCTGGAACGTAACGAAAGCAACCCCGCTCGTCTCCAAAATACTCATAGTAAGAAGAATGTGGTGACATTCCTCTAGGAAACCCTGGGCATCATTTGTCGCCAATCCACTGAAGGTAGGAGGGTGGTACTTCTTGTACCTCTCGAGTATGAGTTGTTCCTCCTCAGATGATGCTGCCCTAACCACGGGCGGAACTGGGATCCCAGGTTGTGCTGCCATGACACCTGGAACCTGACCAACCTGATCTCGATGCTCCGGAGTGTGGGCGACGGGAGTCTGAGCCCCTCCCCCGTCCTGTGAAGTAGTTGGTGCACCCGGAATCAATCCCGCCTGAGTTAAGGTACCAATCACGTCCCAGAACTATGCCAAGGTCTCATGAAGTTCGGGTGTAACAACAGGCACCTCCGGTCCCCCAACTGGAACTATTAGCGGCTTATCAATGGCTGCTCTGGCAGGTGCTCTAGCTGCGGCACGTGTCCCTTATCGACCTCTGCCTCTGCCTCTACCTCTTCCCCTGGCGGCATCTGCTCCGGGGGTAACCTCCTCAGAATCTGTAGCTCGACCATCTGTGAGAGAATGGAATGATAAATTTCGAACTTCAAGATCAATGAACTCGCACGATAGGAAAGAAGGAAGTGAAGTTATCCTAATAGTCCCGTAACTCTCGAAGATAAGTACAGAGGTCTCCGTACCGATCAACAAGACTCTACTAAACTCGCTTATGACTCGTAGCACCTATGAACCTAGAGCTCTGATACCAACTTTTCACGACCCAAATCTCCCTTCGTTGGGTATCATGATGGCACCTAGTCTTAAGGACTAGGTAAGCCTAATACTCATGGAATAACCAACAATGATGAATAAAATCTAATATTTTTATGAAGCAAGTGATCATGTACACATTGTATATTCCCAAAACCTGGAAGTACAAGTCATAAGATTTTAAGAATTTACACTAAAACTCCTAAAAATACCACTGTTCAGAAATAAGTACAACAGTGCAAACAAAAATATAAGATGCTAACTCCGAAACCGCAAACGCTGAAGCAGTTTTACCTTGAGTATCCACAACAGCAACTGCGCTACTAACAATAAATCGGCCAGCTATGCAAAAACCTAGAATCTGCACAAAACAATGTGCAGAAGAGTAGTATGAGCACACCACAGCGGTGCCCAGTAAGTATCAAGACTAACCTCGGTCAAGTAGTGACGAGGACTAGTCAAGACACCTACTGGTCTAATAAAACTGAACAAGTATCAATAAAGGAATCAGGGAAATGATGATATACACATAAAGGCTAAGCAATATAGCTAACGAGAGTGAATTCGATATAGAAGGAAAACAATAATATCAGTGGAAAGACCATGAAGTAACACAAGATTGAATTGAACACAAACAAATCCGGCATATAAGTATGCAACATGTACATGGGATGACTCTACAACTTCAACCACTTCTACATCAAATTCATAGTCATCTCCACGAGGTTCTGAACCTCGGACAAATCACCATTGTTGGGTCCGAATATTCGAACCCTAACACTTGGCATCTTGCGCCCTCATTCGAGTAACTAACTACACGGATGACTCATGTGCCAATTGGGTCATTCTCCACCCATACGGTAAGCACAACAAGAGTATCTATACTTGACAACAACAAGGAGTCCTGAATCCATTAGTAGTACTTAACTACCTGTATGCTTGTGCAGGTGTCCTAACATGATTTCAACAACCAATAGACATAAGAAAAACAAAAGGGACAACACGTACATTTTCATCTCATAAGTTTCCACACGAATGAACTCACACAGTAAGTGTTCCAGTACACAATATCAACAACAAGGAATTCCCCCAGGCCAACACAAGTATCACAGCCAATCCCTGACATAACCCACCTTGTCACGCCACGTGCGCAATAGTAAAGTATATGCCCGCCTTATTTCGCCACACGTGCATAAACATGTTCCCACCTTGTCACGCCATATGTGCAACCCTAAATCTCATATCACACCGCATGTGCAATATCAATAGTAAACACCGCATGGCAGAAACCTCCTTGTTTCGCCACATGTGCAACCCTCAATCTCATATCATGTCGCATGTGCAATATCAATAGTAAACGCGGCACGACAGAAACCTTGTGCAAATTCCCATATCAACAACCGCATGGCAGAAACCTGATGCATCACCACAACCAGTACAACAACAACAATGGCTACAATTCAAGATACAAATAATACATAAACTCAATAACCTTCGATCACAAGATAGGAAAAACTAGTTCACGGGAAATAAACATAATAAGTAGAGTTAGGCATATTAAGAATCACTCAACAAGGAAGGAAAATTGCATGTGACAGTTGCACCTAATTACACGGGTAACAATAAGAAATCAACACAAATCCGATAACTCTATTTACGGGCAAGTCAACTAAGGTATAGTCTATCCAAACTTCTTTTAAGGCCAGTAGGTTCAAGGGTATTCGACAATTTCATCTAGGGACAAGCACATGAAAATAATCATAACCTTAGTCAAGAGCAAACCATTTTATAATGAGATGAAGATAGTTAAAATTAGAGATAAACAGTTAAGAAGACATAGCATAACAGTAAAAGGAAATAAAATCTTTAGATAAGTCAATTAGGAGTCAAATAGGCAATAGGAATAAATCCAAAAGATAGAACTTCCACATTTAAGCAAATAAAGATGACACTAGAAATTAGGAAATTCAATCATGCTAAGGACAATTCATACCCGGCGAATATAAGGATCTAAGATTCCTAAAGGGTCAACTTTCCACAAATAAGTCCGAGCATGCACTCATCACCTCGCGTACACGGACTACAATCAACATAGAAGACACAAATCCTAAGGGGTAATTCCTCCACACAAGGTTAGCCAAGATACTTACCTCAACCGCTCAAATCAAACATGTGACAGCGAAATTAGGAAAATTTCTAATCAAATCAATAGCATCGTGTAAATAATACTACAAGCAACTAGTTTAACTAATAAATTCGAAGCTAGGACGCGAAATTAGGAAAATTGCCCAAAACGTTCCCCGGGCCCATATCTCAGAATCAGGTAAAAATTATATTTTTCGGACACCCATTCACTCACGAGTATAAACATATGAAAATCTCTCGAATCGGAGGTCAAAAACCCAATCAAAACTCAATAATTCGGTCTATGAAGTTTATCCCATTTTCTACCCAAAATTTTCGAAATTATAGGTTAGATTTAAGATTGGAAACATGGAAATTGGTCTATAATGGATAGAAATCACTTACCCAAGTTACCCAGGTGCAAAACCCTCCAAAAATTGCCTCTCCCGAGCTCCCCAATTCGAAAATGGTGAAAATAACATAAACCCTCGGATTTGATATAATTTCCCAAAAATTCTGCACCTGCGCCCCTGGGACAGCACCTGAGGTTCCGCACCTGCGGAATTACCATCACAGGTGCGAAAACCCACTAAAAAGCCTGGGGTCGCACCTGCGGTCATATGGCCGCACCCGCGGCTCCGCATCTGCGGAAAACTAACCGCACCTGCGAGGATTGGGGGTTTGGGATAAGTTCCGCACCTGCGAGCTCCTTGCCGCACCTGCGTGTCCGCACCTGCGGAAGGTCCATCGCAGGTTCGAGACATCAGAACCAGCAATGGTTTAGCTGTCTCCCAAGTTCTAATAACACCCGATGAGCATCCTAAACGTACCCGAGGCCCTCGGGACCCCATCCAACCACACACACAAGTCATATAACCTAACACGGACTCGCTCGAGGTTTAAAACCACATAAAACAACACTAACATGATGAATTAAACTAAAAATCCATGAAAATTCTTCAAACTTATTTAAACACTAAGTTTTGCATTTAAGGTCCGAATCACGTAAAACTAAGTCTGTTTCTTACCAAACTTCACAGTTAACACGTACAAATCATATCGAACCTGTACCGGGCTTCGGAATCCTAATGCGGGCCCGATATCATAGGTTTCACCTCAAATTTCATTTTCAAAAACCTTTATACTTTTCAGAAAATATTTTTCTTTAAAAATTCATTTCTCGGACCTGGGACCTCGGAATTTGATTCCGGGCATACGCCCAAGTCCTATATTTTCCTACGGACCTTCCGGGACCGTCAAATCACGGATCCAAGTCCGTTTACAAAAAACATTGCTTGAAGTCAACTTTATTCAAATTTCCAATATAAAATTTTCATTTTTATCAGCTTTTTACATAAAGGCTTCCCGGCTATACGCCCGGACTATGCACGAATCCATGTGAGATAGAAGGAGGTTTTCACGACCTCGAAACACAAAATTAAATAGAATATTCGGGATGACCCTTTTGGGTCATCACACAAAGGCAAAGGGATCCTTAGACGCAGAACTCAAAAGTAATAAAGGAGGGAATGAAAATAGCCCACGAATGGAATCTATTCCCTTTGCAAATAGAGAAGGACTGTGTGGAGGCGATCCAAATCATACAAGGTGACAAATTATCTTGTAACAATTTTGCTAAATTTCGCAGGTCACAAATGCACCTAGGGAAGGTGATAATCCTCCATCACACGTTTAGAGAATGCAACAATGTAACGACCTGACTGGTCATTTTGAGCTCTAGCGCGTCGTTCAGCGGTTTAAAGTCGTGAGCATCTCCATTTCAGGTATTATGACTTGTAGGTGTGTTAGGAACTGAATTTCGGGAAGTTTATAGTTGATTTGGAAAGAAAATTCTCATTTTAGAAGCCTTAAGTTGGACAAATGGACTAAGATTGGAATTTTGAGTAAACAACCTCAAAATCAGGATTTGAAGGTTCCTGCAGGTTCATATGAGGATTTCGTACTTGGGCGTATGTCCGCATCGAGTTTTGGATAACCCAGAAGTGTTTCGGCGCATATTGTGGAAGTCAACATTTTTGAAGGAATTTCCTAAGTTTGGCTTGAAATGCATTTCAGTGATATTGATGTCCGTTTGGGATTCTGAGTCTGGGAATAGCTTTGTATGGTGATTCTGGAGTTGGGAGCACGATCGGAAGTGAATTCGAGTGTCCGGAGGTCATTTTGAAGTCATTTGGCTAAAGATAGAAATTTGAAGGTTTTTGAGAAATCTGACCAGAAGTGGGAATTTTGATATCGGGGTCAGAATGCGATTCTAGAAGTTCGAGCAGGTCCGTAATGTCAAATATGTCTTGTGTGCAAAATTTGGGGTCAATCGGACGTGATTTGATGGGTTTCGGCATCGGATGTTGAAGTTGGAAATTTCTAAGTTCATAAAGTTGGGATTTGGGTGTGATTTGTGATTTTGATGTTGTTTGATGTGATTTGAGGCCTTGAGCAAGTCCACATTATGTTTTGGAACAGGTTAGTATAATTGGACGGGGTCTCGAGGGCCTCGGTTAGATTCCAGGTGGTTAATGGATCAATATTTGAAGTTGAAGAGGAGCTGGAATTCCTTTCATCTGGTGTGACCGCACCTGCGAGGCTTTGTCCGTAGGTGCATCACCGCAGGTGTGGCTATGGCGCCGCAGGTGTGATGAAGTGGTGGTCTGGCTGGGAGTGAAGGTGCGATGGTATTTTCGCACCTGCAAAGTCGCAGATGCGGGCTCTGGGACGCAGGTGCGAGTTTGGCTGGAGCTGAGGAATAGCGGAGGTTTGGTCACACTTGCGGAATTGCAGGTGCGAGAGTTGGGTCACATGTGCGAGAAATGTCCTGGGCAGAATGTTTTAAAAACCGTGATTTTAGGCCATTTTCTCACTATTTCATCTTGGCATGAGCGATTTTGGGAGGCTTCAGAGAGAGGATTTCTTCATGCAATGATACATAAGTGATTCCTTCATGTTTCTAAGTTAAATACAAGGTTATTACATGGAATTATACATGAGACTTGTAGGAAAATTTGGAAAAAATCTTAAAGAAACCTAGAAATTTGAAATTGGATTATAACCACAAAATTGAGCATGGAATTTAGAGTAAATTGTAAATTTGTACTAGTAGAGCTATGGGTAAAATATGTCTTCGAGAAATTTTGGATTCCGGGACGTGGCCCCCAGGGCATTTTGGTCAATTCACTGAGCGGAGCTGGGAAAGTATATAATTTTAATTTGTTGTTAGTTTTAGGATGAATTTTCATTTCTTTTACGTTATTTGGTAATTTTGGGGTGTTGTGCATCTATTGGAGTCGTCAGAAGGGCTTGGAAGCCGGTTATGGGAATTTGGAGTGAGGTAAGTCTCCTTTCTAAGTTTGTGAGGGGAAATTGTCCCCCTAGGTGAACTAATTTAGTATGTGCTATTATTTGTGGGGGCTAAGTACGCACGAGGTGACGGGAGTCCGTGCGTAGCTACTATTATGCCATGTCCGGGTAGTCTAGTACCCACTAGCATGCCTTACCTGTTGTACCTGTGATCCTGCTGTAATATTAGATTGTTAATATAATCGAAATCGTAATTGAATATTCTAAAGAAGACTAGAGTTCGTTTTCTTAATCAGCTAGAAAGAGAATTGATTTCCTCCGTGGATAATTGTATACCTGATAGGGTGATATTATTGAATAATATTAAACTTGGCAAAAGAATTCGAGAAAAGGGTTTAAATCCTATTTTGTGGTTTTTAAAAAAAAGAAATATGTCATTTACTTGAGTATTTGTTTTCCCGACGTATTCGGGGTGGACTGTTGATTGTGCATGACCGCTTCGCAATTTACATTCCGCGAGCGTAGTGTTATTTCCCCCACTCTCATGGGAGCAGGTCGTACGCCACGACGGATTGAAAGATGCACTTATGGTTCGGGCCGTTCGACCCTCGGCAGTGCATAGACATGATTATTTTATTGAGAAGTGCTCTTATTATACGGGCCGTTTGATCCTCGGCAGTGCACAGAGATGATTATTATGACAGCTCAGGCCGGTTGTCTTTATCCCGTATGCACATGCTAAATTGTTAAATGTTTTTTTCATGGATTTTTTTTAGTGATAAGATATTTGGGGGAAAACAAAGAGGAAATTAGTTATTTAAGATACTTGGGGGGAAATGAGAAAGTGGTAACCGTTTGTTTACTTCCGGTATTACTTGGATTTTAGTGCCTTATATATTTACTGCTTTAATACCTTTACATGCCTACCGTGTTCATCATATGTTGTTAATTAATTTGCTGGACCTTAGTGAATGTCTAATTCTACCTCTCGTCACTACTTCTCTGAGGTTAGGCGGGCGACTTACTGAGTACACGTTATTTTTGTACTCATGCTACACTTGTTGTGCATTTTTATTGCACAGGTACTTTCATAATGACATGGCTGGTTTGGAGACTTAGGTGAGCTGCACCATCCAGAGGCGATCCGCAGCTGTCAGAGTATCCCTCGTACTGTATTTATTTCATTTTAAATTCCTTCTCAAATTTGTATTTCGGACAAGCTTTGTCATGATTGTATAAATTCTTAGAAATTCCTCATGTACTCGTTACACCGGGTTCTGGGGTGTGTTTGGGATATAATTTCTAAAATGGAATATTTAAAACATTGTATATACTTGACGGATTTTATTTAGTTATTCTATAATAAAGTGAAAGGAAGTGATTTTCATAAATGTTAAAGCAGGAATTTATTTCGACTAATTAATGATTGTCTTGCCTGACAATGGTGCCCCACGTCATCACGGCCTTAGGGATTTTGGGTCGTGATAAACAAGGTGGAACACATGATGGCCAAGACGGGTAGCTGGACAGGAAGGAAGAAGAAATATTTTATGGAAGTTCTTAAAGTAGTTTTAATTTTGTCAATTGTGATCTAAACAATGATCTTTATTTTGTAAAAGTATTAAATATCTATGCTTGCAATACTCTGGCAAGCGTAGGAAATTGATGCGTCATGTCTGGCACATATGGTATCGATGATGTAACAAACTCTGCTTAGTTTTTAATTAATGTATCTCCTTTATGCTCGAAAAAGAAAACAAATATTTCCCAACCCCAAATAATCTTTCCCAAATTAATTCGAAGTTAATGGGCAAGTCCTAGGATTAACTAATCCCTTTGGAAACATTAAAGAACAAGAATAATTAAAGAAACGATAACTCACTTCAATATTACCTAAAATAGTTCAATACATAAGCACAGCAAGATATTTAATCCACAATTTAAATATGAATATTTCCACAAACAAGATTCAAGTGTTGGAAATAAATACTACACATTTAAATATTCAATACAAAGCAAGAAAATGAAGAGATGAGTATAAATGAGTAAGAAATTCTCAATCAAAAGCTTCAAATCTTCAAGACCCAAGTGTGTGTGCAGGAACCCTAGCTTCCAAAACTTGCTCTCTCTAGTCTAAGGACTGAAAATAAGCCAAAAGATGTGCAAAAAATCTGCTAGGTCATGTATTTGTGGGTTTTGAATTGAGGAGATGTGAATTTCCAAGTCTGTCCAGGTCTGAAACTTGTTGACCGCACCTGCAGAAGGATCCTTGCAGGTGCGGCTCCGCAAATGCAGATAGCCTATCGCAGATGCGTAAACTACGGAGATTCCTTACCCCGCAGATAAAGACATGTTCACGCAAATGTGTCTCCACATATGGGGATAATTCATCGCAGATGCGAGCCTGTATGGAATTCCCTTCACCGCATTCTCCCTCGTACTGTATTTATTTTCATTTTAAATTTCTTGTCCAATTTGTATTTCGGACAAGCTTTGTAATGATTGTATAAATTCTTAGAAATTGCTTATGTACTCGTGACATCGGGTTCTGGGGTGTGTTTGGGATATAATTGCTAAAATGGAATATTTAAACCATTGTATTTACTTGACGGATTTTATTTAGTTATTATAATAAAGTGAAAGGAAATGATTTTCATAAATGTTAAAATAGGAATTTATTTCGACTATTTAATGATTGGCTTGCCTGACAATGGTGCCCGGCGCCATCACGGCCTTAGGGATTTTGGGTTGTGCCAATATGGAATCAGAGCGCTAGGCTCCCGTAGGTCTCACGAGTCATGGTCAAGTCTAGTAGAGTCTTGCGGATCGGTACGGAGACGTCTGTACTTATCTTCGAGAGGCTACAGGGTTGTTAGGAGTGCTTCCCTTATTGATTCCTCATCGTGCGATTTGATTCCTTTAAGGCTTATGCCTAAGTTATTCCTACTCAATCTTACGCGTCGCGGAGCACTTGCTATGAATCGGGAATTTGAGGAATCGAAATGGTGCTACGGATGTAATTCGAGATGTTTTCCATGTGTAATTGGTTGGGGCTGTTGTTATGGCCCTTCAAAAGAATAATATGTTGTTTCAGCTCAGTAGTTGTGTTTCTGAGAGCCTTAAGGCTATGCTCAGGTAGTGATGATGCTCGTGATTGGTTATCACGCGATGTCGATATGATGATAGAATGCTTGCCCCTATGTTGGGGGTGATGAAGGGATTGAAGGGAGCTCTTCTCAGAGTGTGATTTCGAGATTTCAGTATTTAGATTCCGGAGGAAGGAAGGCAATTGATCTATAGATGGTCAGGTTTTGGATTGATAAAGTGGTAAGACTTGGTGTTTCAAGTAATGTGAAGTATTCACCTGTGACGTGTTATCGTCGTCCTTGATCGTATGGAATGTGTTAAAGTTCGCCAGTGCCATGGTTTCTTCGGGTGCATGGGGCTAGAGTATGGTGAAAGAGTATTGAAGAGTGCAGTTGGCATAGGATGATATTGAATTGAGGCTAGGCGGTGGTTCCATTTCTAGGAGGCTAGGTGTAGGAAGCGAAAGTCGAGCAGTCGCAAAGTGGGGGAGCGGCAGCGTAGTGGTGAATTGGAAGGTATTGTAGCGAGTAGATGTCCATGGGGAGCGGGCGGACTGATAAGGTTGGTGAATGAGAGAAGGCTTAGGATGGGGTAGTGATGTTGCGGAGAGTGTGTATTTCAGTATCGTTGGAAGGTGTAAGTTGGTGAATTACATAGGTGGGTTATCTCCTATGAATAGGTTAGCGGTGGCATGGTTGGCAAGTTTCTGCAAGGGATTCTAGTGGCTATTCAGTAGGAGGCAGAATGTGTGAATGATGCTAGAGAATTTGAGCATTTAGAGAGTGCTAGCAAGAGAATTTGGAAGAGTTGGACGGATTGGTTGAGAAGGATCATGTTAATAAAGGATAAAGGATCTCGGCAGGGTCTAGAGTGGTGCAAGGAGTAGATTCGGGCTAAGTGGGGGAGTCCTACCATCTGCAGTTGGGTTTTAGGATTGTGTTCCCATGGGGTTGCGGATTGTCAGCGTGTCGGCATGTTATCACAGCTAAGGGAAAGGAGTAAAATGGTGATTGTGCGTGGGATTTGATGAATGTGTGCAAAGGTTGGCCCTGTCAGACCAGGGTTAGGCTTTGGAAGATTCAGAATTTATGCTTAAGGCATGGGCGAGTTGAATGGATAGTGACTCGGTCACGCGTCTCATTGAAAATAAAAAGAGTTCATGTGCTAGGAGAGACTTGGAGTTGATTGTATTCGGGACCAGTCAGAGTGGGTGACTCTTAATAGCGGTTCTAGTAAATTAAAAAGTTAAGAATGTGACCTTTAGGGGTTTAAGGCAGTAGTACGATCTGGGATTGAGCTTATGCAGCGTAATTCCTGATAAAAGGAAAAGGGTTGGGGTTTTATGATATGTTTCAGCGTGCAGGATAGTATTGGAGGAGTGAGAGAATTAAAATCCGGGTCGTAGAAAGACTATCAGGAGGGTACGAGACGAAATTGCGAGATTTAGCCAGCATGGTCTCGTGAATCAAGGTCACTCGGGATGAGTGAGGGTTGAGTTTTCTATGGGATGAAAGAAGTTTCTATTATTCCTGAGGAAATTCAAGATGATTAAAAGAAGATAGATTGATTAGCCATGGTTGAAATGGCACATTTATGGCAGTGATCAGTTCCTTTGATGTGATTAAGTTATGCATGTGGTTGTGCCAGTGTGTGCGGGGCTTGTCGGCCATCGTAATGGATTTCATGTGGGAGCATTTGAGTGTTATGGCATGTCAGGTGTAGGCGGATCTCGGAAAGGTTATGGTGGTACAGGCTACTACTTAAGGATTTGTATGTTGGGTGATTGTGAGAATTTACTCGATGTTGAGATGGTTCTCTTGAATTGAGTTAAGTAAAAGGTTTCTATATGATGAAGTGTTCACCTTATTGGTGGTTCAGAAGTTATGATGGAATTCTTGCACTACCTCATATTGGCATGTTAGGTGCCGTAAGCAGTATGGAACTGGGAGTAAGAATCGAGATTGCGGTTCGGTGTTAATAAGGATGTCATGAGTTCGGATGAGCAATAAAAAGTGATGTGAAAGTTCAAATTAAGTTGGTGTTATCTTCAGTGTCACCGGAGATCGATACTCGATGAAGGGGCTTTGTACCCTAGTCATGGGTTCTTGATGTGTTTTTCAGTCTTAGTGTGGTCAGTCATGCAGGTGTGCAGACTTGTTACCTGGTGTGGAAGGTCGTGGGAGCATAACCACGAGAAGATTGTATAAGTGTGACATGTCGTCACTTAATGGACTGAAGATTTGGACTGAGTATAAAGAAGTGCAATATTGCTTATTTGAGAATTTATGCCTGGAAGGCGTTCAGCTCATTTAGTTGTGGATTGTGGGGTGTTTGTCCCGGCTATGATGGTTGTTCCTGCGTATTATGAGAGGAAGTGGGCTAATATGAACCCAGGTAAGGCTATTAGCCTAGTTTGGTGCGAGCAAGGTAGACTCGATGTTGGTGGATGGATTTAAATATGATCATGGGCTTCATGTGAGGCAGATATGTTAATTTCAGTATAGCACTCCTCAAGGAGGGGTTTTGGGATATCGGGTGTTGTCCCGTCTTCGTCAAATTCAGGTAATAATATGATTATGCCGTGTGAGTTGTGGAACAGCTTGATAATTTCTTATGTGTTGAGATCTCCGCATAGTGATGATGTTATGTGAGCAGGACAGCTCTTGAGATCCAGAGTATGCATCCATATTGCACCTCAGTTGTGCTTGAGTTTTGTGAGCATATGGCTTTTTCAGTCTCCCCAGGATGGTATTATGCACTTAGCGTGCTTATGATCGATATTCAGTAATTTGTAATAGTGAGCAATCAGCTCCGTATATATCTTCTTATGTAAATTTTATGATGGGATCGGGTGGCACGCCGCCATGGGTATGTTATTTGGATTGGGTTGCACGCCGCAACAGTGTGATGATGAGTAAGGTTCCTGTATTTATTTTCTTATGTTTTACTTTCTATTTTCTGAGAAGAGTTCATAATAAGTTGCGTGAGTAGAATAGTCTCTTCCCGAGTCGTTTCTTATTATCATGTTCGAATTATGGCCTATTGACGCGATGTGGTGTCATGTGAGGCTATTGGTCATGTTTGGGGTGATTTGTTGTCTGAGCAGTTCATACTGGGTGAGACGAGATTATCGAATCAGGGATCATTGCGATGAGGTTATGTGAAGTGTATATCAAAGAACAAATACCATTATTCAGGTTCATAATGAGGTGATGATTCTAGTCAAGATGAGATATTCAATGATTTGTTAACTCTGCAGTTGGGTATGAATTTCTACACATCTCCTCCGTTGTGGTGGTATCGTCAGCATTATAGCAAGATGTATGTATATTTGTTATGAGGTGCATCGGGAGCATCGGATTCATGGAGTTTTAGCTACTAAGGTTCAGGGAGCGTCGTTGTGGTCAGGTGAGGAATTATGCGGTGCATGGTGCTAATTCGGCAAAGGTGTGCAGTCATGTTCTGGTACATCGTGTAGTAGTTGATATGGTGCTTATATATTGGAACTAGGTGTGTTAGGAACTGAATTATGACTTGTAGGTGTGTTAGGAACTGAATTTCGGGAAGTTTAGAGTTGATTTGGAAAGAAAATTCTCATTTTAGAAGCCTTAAGTTGGAGAAATGGACTCAGATTGGAATTTTGAGAAAATAACCTCAGAATCAGAATTTGAAGGTTCCTACAGGTTCGTATGAGGATTTCGGACTTGGGCGAATGTCCGGATCGGGTTTTGGATAACCCGGGAGCGTTTCGGCGTATATTGTGGAAGTCAGCATTTTTGAAGGAATTTCCTAAGTTTGGCTTGAAGCGCATTTCAGTGATGTTGATGTCCGTTTGGGATTCCGAGTCTGGGAATAGATTTGTATGGTGATTCTGGAGTTGGGAGCGCGATCGGAAGTGAATTCGGATGCCGCGACGTCATTGTGAAGTCATTTGGCTAAAGATATAAATTTGAAGGTTTTTGAGAAATCCGACCGGAAGTGGGAATTTTGATATCGGGGTTGGAATGCGATTCCGGAAGTTGGAGCAGGTTTGTAATGTCAAATATGACTTGTGTGCAAAATTTGGGGTCAATCGGACGTGATTTGATTGGTTTCGGCATCGGATGTAGAAGTTGGAAATTTCTAAGTTCATAAAGTTGGGATTTGGGTGCGATTTGTGATTTCGATGTTGTTTGATGTGATTTGAGGCATCGATCAAGTCCGCATTATGTTTTGGAACAGGTTGGTATAATTGGACGGGGTCCCGGGGCCTCGGGTCGATTTCGGGTGGTTAACGGATCAATATTTGAAGTTGAAGAGGAGCTAGAATTGTTGTCATCTGGTGTGACCGCACCTGCGAGGCTTTGGCCATAGGTGCGTCACCGCAGGTGCGGCAATGGTTTCGTAGGTGCGATGAAGTGGTGGTCTGGCTGGGAGGTAGGTGCGATGGTATTTCCGCACCTGCGAAGTCGCAGATGTGGGCTATGGGGTACAGGTGCGATTTGGCTAGAGCTAAGGAATAGCCGCAGGTGCAGAGGTTTGGTCGCACCTACGGAATCGCAGGTGCGAGAGTTGGGTCGCAGGTGCGAGAAATGGCCTGGGAAGAATGCTTTAAAACCGTTATTTTTTTCCATTTTCGCACTATTTCATCTTGGCATGGGCGATTTTGGGAAGCTTCAGAGAGAGGATTTCTTCATGCAATGATAGGTAAGTGATTCCTTCATGTTTCTAAGTTAAATACAAGGTTATTACATGGATTTATACATGAGACTTGTAGGAAAATTTGGAAAAAATCTTAAAGAAACCTAGAAATTTGTAATTGGATTTTAACCACGAAATTGATCATGGAATTTAGAGTAAATTGTATATTTGTACTACTAGAGCTATGGGTAGAATATGTCTTCGAGAAATTTTGGATTCTGGGCACGTGGGCCCGAGGGCATTTTGGTCAATTCACTGAACGGAGTTGGGAAAGTATATAATTTGAATTTGTTGTGAGTGTTAGGATGAATTTTCATTTCTTTGACGTTATTTGGTAGTTTTGGGGCGTTGTGCATCCATTGGAGTCGTTGGAAAGGCTTGGAAGCCGGTTATAGGACTTCGAAGCAAGGTAAGTCTCCTGTCTAACTTTGTGAGGGGGAATTTTCCACCTAGGTGAACTAATTTAGTATGTGCTACTATCTGTGGGGGCTAGGTACGTACGAGGTGACGGAAGTCCGTGCATATCTTTTATCATGTCATGTCCAGGTAGTGTAGGACCCACTAGCATGCCTTATTTGTTGTACCTGTGATCTTGCTGTAATATTAGACTATTAATATAATCGAAATCGTAATTGAATATTCTAAAGAAGACTAGAGTTAGTTTTCTTAATCAGCTAGAAAGAGAACTGATTTCCTACGTGGATAATTGTATACCTGATAAGGTGATATTATTGAATATTATTAAACTTGGCAAAAGAATTTCGAGAAAAGGGTTTAAATACTATTTTGTGGTTTTTAAAAAAAAGAAATCTGTCATTTACTTGAGTATTTGTTTTCCCGACGTATTCGGGGTGAACTGTTGATTGTGCATGACTGCATGTGACCGCTTTGCAATTTACATTCCACGAGCGGAGTGTTATTTCCCGCACTCACATAGGAGCGGGCCGTACGCCACGGCGGATTGAAAGATGCACTTATGGTTCGGGCCGTTTGACCCTCGGCAGTGCATAGACATGGTTATTTTATTGAGAGGTGCACTTATGGTACGGGCCGTTCGATCCTTGGCAGTGCACAGAGATGATTATTATGACGGCTCAGGCCGGTTGTCCTTATCCCGTATGCACATGCTAAATTGTTAAATGTTTTTTTCATGGATTTTTTTTAGTGATAAGACATTTGGGGGAAAACAAAGAGGAAATTGCTTTTTTAAGATACTTGGGGGGAAATGAAGAAGTGGTAACCGTTTGTTTACTTCCAGTATTTACTTGGATTTCACTGCCTTATATATTTGTTGCTTTACTACCTTTACATGCCTACCGTGTTCATCATATACTGTTAATTAATTTGCTGGACCTTAGTAAGTGTCTAATTCGACCTCTCGTCACTACCTCTCTGAGGTTAGGCGGGCGACTTACTGCGTACACGTTGTTTTTGTACTCATGCTACACTTGCTGTGCATTTTTATTGCACAGGTACTTTCATAGTTACATGGCTAGTTTGGAGACTTAGGCGAACTGCACCATCCGGAGGCGATCCGCAGCTGTCAGAGTCTCCCTCGTACTGTATTTATTTTCATTTTAAATTCCTTCTCCCATTTGTATTTCGGACAAGCTTTGTCATGATTGTATAAATTCTTAGAAATTCCTCATCTACTCGTTACACCGGGTTCTGGGGTGTGTTTGGGATATAATTTCTAAAATGGAATATTTAAAACATTGTATATACTTGACGGATTTTATTTAGTTATTCTATAATAAAGTGAAAGGAAGTGATTTTCATAAATGTTAAAACAAGAATTTATTTCGACTAATTAATGATTGTCTTGCCTGACAATGGTGCCCCGCGTCATCACGGCCTTAGGGATTTTAGGTCGTGACAAACAAGGTGGCACACATGATGGCCAAGACGGGTAGCTAGACAGGAAGGAAGAAGAAATATTTTGTGGAAGTTCTTAAAGTAGTTTTAATTTTGTCAATTGTGATCTAAACAATGATCTTTATTTTGTAAAAGTATTAAATATCTATGCTTGCAATACTCTGGAAAGCGTAGGAAATCGATGTGTCATGTCTGGCACATATGGTATCGATGATGTAACAAACTTTGATTAGTTTTTAATTAATGTATCTCCTTTATGCTCGAAAAAGAAAACAAATATTTCCCAACCCCAAATAATCTTTCCCAAATTAATTCGAAGTTAATGGGCAAGTCCTAGGATTAACTAATCCCTTTATAAATATTAAAGAACAAGAATAATTAAAGAAATAATAACTCACTTCATATTACCTAAAATAGTTCAATACATAAGCACAGCAAGATATTTAATCCACAATTTAAATATGAATATTTCCATAAACAAGATTCAAGTGTTGGAAATAAATACTACACACTTAAATATTCAATACAAAGCAAGAAAATGAAGAGATGAGTATAAATGAGTAAGAAATTCTCAATCAAAAGCTTCAAATCTTCAAGACCCAAGTGTGTGTGCAGGAACCCTAGCTTCCAAAACTTGCTCTCTCTAGTCTAAGGACTGAAAATAAGCCAAAAGATGTGCAAAAAATCTGCTAGGTCATGTATTTGTGGGTTTGGAATTGAGGAGATGTGAATTTCCAAGTCTGTCCAGGTCTGAAGCTTGTTGACCGCACCTGCAGAAGGATCCTTGCAGGTGCGGCTCCGCAAATGCAGATAGCCTATCGCAGATGCGTAAACTCAGGAGATTCCTTACTCCGCAGATGCAGACATGTTCACGCAAATGCGTCTCCACATATGGGGATAATTCATCGCAGATGCGAGCCTGTATGGAATTCCCTTCACCGCAGAAGTGGACCAAATAATGGAACCTGCAATTGTGCAGGCACGGATTCTTACCAAAGCGGTTACACCAGTAGCAGCAGCACTTCAGCTGCTTCACCAACTCAAACCCAAGTATGATAACCACCCGAAATCAACCCGAGGCCCCCAGAACCTCAACCAAATATACCAACAATTCATATAATCCAATACGAACTTAGTCGAACCCTCGAATCACTCAAAACAACATCAAAACACATATTACACCCGGATTCAAGCCTAAGGAACTTCTAAATTTCCAAATTCCATAAACGACGCTGAAACATATCAAAACCTATCTGATTGACCTCAAATTTTTCACCCAAGTCATAAATGACACTACTAACCTAATCCAATTCCCGGAAATCAAATCCGACCCCGATAGCAAAATTTCCATTACCGGTCAAATTCGCCAAAATTCCAACTTTCACCAATTCAAGCCAAATTCTACTACGAACCTCAGATTCACATTTCGGATGCACTCCTAAGTCCAAAATTACCTAGCAGAGCTAATGGAACCATCAAAATTCAAATCTGAGGCCGTTAATACATAAATCGACTTCCGGTCGATTTTTCCAACTTAAGCTTCCAATTAAGAGACTATGTGTCTCAACTCATTCTGACATCACTCTGGATTCGAACCAACCAACCCAGTAAGCCATATAACAGCTAGAACACAATAGAAGCAAAAAATAGGAAAATGGAGCTACAACTCTCGAAACGACCGGTCGGGTCGTCACAGTAACTAAGTTTAGGAAATTGTATTCATATCCCTTAGATTTCCTCCCCTGATTTCTAAATTTTTTTCTTTTATATTTAAATAGGAGCATATTATACTACACAATGTCCACACATATAGTTATTTAATACATATAGAACTTCATATTAGTAAATTTTAGTAACAAAAATAAAAGGAGAAGAAGAAGGGACAAAACTACTCTTACCAAAATGTATTCAACATTTGTTTTAGTTGTAAACTAACTCAAGGATGTAGATAATTGATTGCGTTACTATATTTATATAACTAATAATATTTAGAGAGATTTAAGAATTAAGGATATAGTTCTAAGTTTAATGTCGTCAGCTCGACTTATTTTAATTTTTTTAAGCAATAAGGATTGTTGAAATTTGTTTGTCAATAGTGACATAAGGGTTCAGTCAGTGACCATTTACCTTAAATTATTTCTCCCCCATTTACATGTTGTATTTCAATGGCACCATATGAGGTAATTTCTATTACTGTATATGGTCCTGTCCAACGTGTCTTAAACTTTCCAAGGAATAATCTCAATCAGCTATTGTACAACAGGATTTGATTTCCAACTTTAAAATCTTTATGGCGGATGAGCTTGTCATGCCATTTTTTTGTCTTTTCCTTGTACAATCTAGAATTTTTGTATGCTGTAAGTATGAACTCTTCCAACTCATCAAGCTGCAATAGATGATTTTTACCTGCATCTGGAAAGTTTATATTCAACAATTTTATAGCCCAATATGTTTTATGTTCTAATTCAATAGGTAAATGACAAGCTTTTCCAAAAACTAGTCTATAAGGAGATGCCTATGGGAGTTTTATAAGCAATTATGTATGCCCATAGAGCATCATCCAATTTTAAAGACCAATCTTTTCGAGAAGAACCAACAATTTTCTCTAAAATTCTTTTTAATTCTCAGTTGGAAACTTCTACTTGCCTACTTGTTTGATCATGATATGAAGCTCATTTTTTATGAGTTGCTCCATATTTTAACAACAAACTAGCAAATTGTCTATTTATAAAATGAGTTCCTTGATCACTTATTATAACTCGTTGAGTTCCATCTAGAAAAATATTTTTCTTGAGAAAAGCACAAACAATATGAGCATCATTTTTCTAGTAGAAATTGCTTCTACCCATTTTGAAACATGGTAAACAGCTACCACTATATTCATAGTCGTTTGAAGGAGGAAAAGGACCCATAAAATCAGTGCCCCAAACATAAAGATTTCACACACAAAAATAGAGTTAAGAGGCAATTCGTCCCTTTTTGAAATGTTACCGATTCTCTGGCATTTATCGCAAGTGGCGACATAATTCCTTGCATCATTGAATAGAGTAGGCTAGAAAAATCCAACTTCAAGTTCTTTAGCTGCTGTCTTTCTTCCTCCATAGCGTCCTCCTACAACCCTATCATGGAAGTGACTTAAGATGTTGTTCATTTCTATCTCCGACACACATCTCCTGATTATGTCATCTGCACAAAATTTAAACAAGGATCTTCCCAGTTTTAATGTCTTGCTTCGTTATTAAGTTTTTTCTTTTGTTCATAAGAAAAAACTTTTGGAATCCATCCTCCAGCCAAGTAGTTGGCAATATCAGCAAACCAAAGTGGTCGATTTATAACGGCTGTGACTGAAAATATATGTTCATCAGGAAATTCATCTTTGATATCTTTTATCTCAATAGGTGGATTTTCCAAACGAGACAAATGATCAGCTACCTGATTCTCATAACTTTTTTCGATCTTTTATTTTAAGATTGAATTCTTGCAGAAGGAGTATCCATCTTAGTTATCTGGGTCTAGCATCTTTCTTTGCTAAGAGGTACTTTAAAGTTGCATGATCAGTATAAATTGTAACCTTTGTCCTATCAAATAGGAACGAATTTTGTCAAACGCAAATGTTATTGCTAGTAGTTCCTTCTCAGTTGTAGCATAATTCTATTGAGCTTTCATTAAGTGTTCTACTGGTGTAGTAAATAGGCCTAAAAATCTTGTCTCTCTTTTGTCCCAATATCGCTCCAACTACTATATCACTTGCATCACACATTATTTCAAATGATTCGCTCTAATCAGGAGAAACAACAATTGGAGCATTAGTCAATTGTTTCTCGAGAATTTCAAATGCTTTCCTGCAATTATCTGAAAATTCAAACTTCACATCTTTCATCAGCAAGTTAGTTAAAGGTTTTAAAATTTTTGAAAAATCTTTTATGAACATTCTATAAAAACATGCATGCCCTAAGAAACTTCTAGTGCCTTTAATAGTGGTAGGAGGGGGTAATCCTGCTATAAGATCAATTTTAGGATTATCAACTCTTATCCCTTTAGCAGAAATTTTATGTCCTAAAATAATTCCTCTATTACCATGAAGTGACATTTTTCCCAAATTAAGAACCAAATTTGTCTCTTCACATCTTTTAAGCACCAAAGTTAAATTATAGATACAATCTTCAAATGTCTTACCAAAAAGTGTGAAATCATCCATAAGGATTTCAAGAAACTGCTCGAGGAGGCGGAGTCCTCCCGAATGGAGACTCGAAGGAGATCTTCCCTTTTAGAGTTGGCAAACAGGACCTTACGCTCTGAAAGGGACAATGTTTCATCGACGGCTGAAGGTAAGGAGGCTAGGCTCAAGAAGAGGATTAGCGAATTTGAGAAAAAGAACTTTGAGCTGCTCGAACAAATTTCTTTTGTCGAGGGCGAGAATACATGATTGCTCAAAAGGCCCTCTACGTCTCACACCTCTGAGTTTCCTTCTGTTCCCTGAGAGTACAAAGAGAGGATCCTCACTGAAGCCCGAATAGATGTGATTCACGAGTTAAATCGAATGGGCTTTGTCTAGACAGACATTGAGGAGGCCCAGGTAAAATCTCATGAAGCTCGCTTGGCCTATGACTGTGACCCCGCCACGACTCAACTTGATTTTGAGGGGCATGATGAAGGGGGCTTTGGCCAGTTTGAGGACAGTGCTTGGTGTGACTCTGCCTACAATCAGGGTTGAGGATGGAGAGGAAGGTAGAGATCAGGATGGTGACAACCACAAGATGTTCGGCCTCTATTTTTGTTTAACTTCTTGTATTGTACCTTTTATTGGCATCTTTGAACGCCTTGGTAAAGACTTTCTATCAATCAAAGTTGTTGTTCTTTCTCCTTACACGTACATTTCTTATCTATGTATGGTTTGTTTTTATACTTGTGTTTTTTTGCTTCTGCTTCTTCTGAATGCGTTTATGAGTTTAGTCGTGGCGGAAGGCCGATAAGTGTTTGTTTGAGCTGGTCGAACACGCCATTTAGTTAAGTTGAGGCTGAGGTCCGATTGGTGTTGTTCGAGCTGGTCGAACATACCACCTCGTTAAGTTGTGGCCAAGGGACGATAGGTACTGTTCGAGCTATTCGAACATACCTTTTAGTTGAATTGAGGTCGAGGGAAAATAGGAGTTGGTCGAATGCACCTTTTAGTTAGGTCGAGGCGGAGGGCCGATAGGTGCTTGATCGAGCTGGTCGAACATACCTTTTAGTTTAACTGAGGCCGAGGACCGATAGGTGTTGTTCGACCTGGTCGAATGTACCTCTTTGTTTTAGATGTAGCCAAGGGCCGATAGGAGTTGTTCGAGTTGGTCGAATTCACCTTTTAGGAGAGCAGTTTCAATGAATGGGTGTCTCATTTGTTTCAACATCATTGTGTCAATTACATTATTTTGTCTTGAGGCTTTGGGGAAGATTAAGTTTTGGGTGTTGGCTGGCATTCTAGTCCTAGTCCCAATCCCAGTATATCTAGTCCCTTCATTATTCAACTTGGAGATTCTTGAGATGTCCAACTTGAGATGTTCTGTTCATCTCCTCGTTAAAAACCTCCTTGAGAAAACCATGTTAGGACAAAACTCAAGTGAGGGAAAATGAGTACGACTTACGAGATGTTCCTTGTTTTTCAGAAGTTGAAGTACTTGAGGTGGCTAATGTTCCAATTGTTCGGTAGGAGCTTCCCATCCATAGTGTCCAATTGGAATGAACCCTTATCCTCCTTGTCTATTATTTTGTATGGTCCATCCCAATTCCTAATTTGCCTTCTCGCTGATCTCTTCCTGCTTGGGTCTTGGCTTTTAGTACGTAGTCCCCGGTCTTGAGTAACCACACCTTGGAATTTTTATTGCAGTAGAATTCTACTTGTTGTTTTTGCGAGACAATTTTTATTTATGCCACATCTTGTCACTCTTCGACCTCTGATACGCTCAAATTAAACCCAAATAAATGGTGTAAGGCAGTCGATGTCACATACAATAACCCAACTAGGTTGGGGTCGAATCCCACGGGGAATAAGTGTGAAAAGATTACTTGAATAGTGTGAAACTTGACTTAAATCGTAATTCTATTCCGTTATCTTAAAAAGAGTGTTGTAATTATGTGTAGTAAAGAAGACTGTTGTATTGTGAGAATTTAATTAATTTGATTAAGGAAACCAAGGTTGTGTCCCCTTCAATGGAATGTAATGCTATTGGTGTTAATATGATATATTTCTAATGGAAGGTCCTTTGATATGCAAATGGTTTCTAAGTGACTACTCAATATTTTCTCTTTATGATTATTCCAAATATAAAAGAGTTGCAATTAAGAATAACCAATTTATTCCCAATTGAACCCACTTCTTCCTAAGCGATTCTATTAAACAAGGTTTAAAGCCTTGAGTTTTTTATATTCAATTCTACCAAATCCTAACCCACTTTTCCAAGTAAAGAAAGAGTAAAATGGAATTAGTTAATGTTTGCAACCACCAAAAATAAATGAAGAATGAAAAATGTATAAATATCAACCAACCATTATATATATATTCAATGGTTAACAACCATTAACATTACACTCATTTAGAGTCCACAACCTTAGTATTTAAAACTAGCTAATCATACTAAAATACAAAGATAAAACAATAATTAAAGTCATAAGGCTTACAAAGGTACAAGACTCTCTCTTCAAAAGCTTTCAAGATAATGGAGTATTCAATGCCTTCAATGTAGCCTCTTTTTCATACAAGATTACCCACAAAAATCCTAGTAAATCTATTTATAGTGGACCAAACGTCGGGGTCAAGATTGGATAAAAAATACCCATGCAGAACCCTTCTGCAACCGCAGAATGGTCACAGACCATGTATGCGGTCCGCATAATTGCAAAATTCTTCGCATAATTACAAGCCTTGTAGCCCATTTCTCCATTGCATTTCCATTCTGCGGTCCACATAGCAATTATGTGACCGCAGATCTTATCGAAAAAGGCTAAGCAGAATCTTCAGTTGCAATTGTGCGGTCATTATGCGGTCTGCTGAAGTGTAATGCGACCGCATAATGGACCACATATTCTTCTCTTCAGTTTCTGAAAAACCTTCTTCAGTCTGCGGTAGGTTTGCGGTCCACACATCACTTCTGCAGTCGTGAACTTGCCGCATTTCTGTCATTTTATGGCTTTTTTGACTTCTTTTCCATGTTTTTGGTTCTTCAAGTCTCGTGCACTAAAAAACACCAAAACTTCATAAGAATTAACTAAAAATTCTTTGAAAGACGAGCTAAAGTCTATGTAATTAGTATCAAAAGTGCCAAAATTCTATGGCACATCAACACCGCCAACTTAGACTCTTGCTTGTCCTCAAGCAACTAAAACAAAATCATCCTATCTTATACTACTCTATTTTCGACATATCACGAAATAGCAGTGATTGTAGATGGTTTTGACTATCATCTAACAAGCATGTAACTTATTTTATTTACCCTTCGTGGAAGACAACGATCATTTAACAACTCGACTAATCAACTTGTAAACTTCGAGCCTCAAACAAAATGACAGAATGTTACCCACAGCTAAGTGTGCACTTGTATTCTACTTCAAGAACCTAACTTTTGCTAAATCTTGCAATTCATGCATGCTCACAACAAAGAAAATCCCAACTCACACATATGTACAGGGGATGCAATCAAACACTCTTGCACTTAGAATGAAAGCTACATGCTACAAGTATCAGTCCATATGCTTGACCTTATTTTAACTCGCTGCTATCTCAGGAATGATTGGTTGTAGATCACCAAGGACTTTTCACGGGTTGTAATCTAGTCTTCGGGACGGGTTGGATGAATATTTGGGAATGTAGTGGATATATCCTCCTTGAACTCTAAATACACTTTTCTTATTTACTACATAGCACTTATTGACCTCGAGTTACCGATATAGAACCACCTCAAAGTATTTCTTCAATTTTACAAGACTCAACTCCATTTCTCTTCTCTCTTTTTTTCTTTTTTTTGTACAATTGTTTTTCTTTTTGGAGCTTGAGTATCTTCATATATATAACTAGTTTTTTGTTGTTCTTTTTTCTTCTATACACAGTAGTCAACCTTACCAATTTCCACTTTATACCGGCACCCCCAACTTAGGCTTTTAACCTCATTCTTAATCGTTCAAGGAAGGATGGGTTCAAAAGAAGGAATTATTTCACAAGGGGTAAAGGTTTGTAATGTGGTAGCCATATAAAAGGTTAAAGGATCAACGGGGGTAACTAGGGTAATTGATGTACCAGGGAGGTCAATTTGTTCAAAATTAGCTAGCAGTCGCAAAGATAGACTAAGATCATTTAAGCACCCAATCATTAACCTAAGAGTTGCACGAAGAAACCAACCGGGCAAGTTCTAAACATCACCAGTTAAGCGTATGCATTATTTATACAAATCCTGACTCATTCACAATGCATGAATTGTTCGACTCAGCATAGTTTCAGCCCTCAAGTGAATGCAAGGCAACTCAAAGCTTCATCACATGATATTTAAGATTCTAAGAAAGCATAAAGCCAAATAGCGAGCCTCAAGTTCACAAGATTGACTAACCATTTGTTTATATATATATATATATATATATATATATATATATATATATATATATATATATATATATATATATATATATATATATATATATATATATATATATATATGTACAAAATTTGAAGGGTACAATTTATTCAACAAAAATTCATTACATGCTTGAAGCTAGAACAATCAACACCAAATAAGTCAAAACATTCAGTGCTACCGCAATGGTTCTAGTATTACACCCTTGGAAAAGAACCCGGCGAAGAAAAATCAAGGGGAATTCATTGCTAACTACCAATCTACACTATTAAAATAAAGAGTTTATGTGCAATTTTCAAACAAAAATTTGACTACCCCACCCCCAAAAAAAAGCATGCATTGTCCCCAATGCATAGAGAACGTAATAACAAAGTTTAGGGGCTTCCTGGGGTGAACTACGCGCAAGGAGGGGCTGAAGTATCAGGGGCAGCTGTGGGTTCAGCTGCTAGCACTGTAGAAGCAACAGGTGGAACCTCAGACTGTGTGGTGGTCTCTGAGGCTAGAACAGGAAGCTTCACCGATTGTGAGGCTGGGTCTAGGACCTCGGAGTTGCTAGCCTCTCCTAGTGATGGTTGTGTGGTCGATGGAATGGCCTTGGTGATATGTCTGCAATAGAGTATGCAATTGTTTTCTACACGTCTGCTTTCTCTTCATCCTGTGCATTTGTAGAAACAGCAACTTGATTGCCTTTGTTGTCCCATTAATCCTCATTCTCCTCAGCTAATGCCTCCTTATCAGTTTCCTCTTCCTCAGTATCTCCCTCATCAGACTCCCCTTCCGACTCTCCGGATCCCTCCTCTGAAGGAGTGTCAATGTTTACCACGGAATCCGGAGCCTTTGAAGTCTTAGTACCCTGGGCCTCCGGAGCTGTCATAAGGTTTGTGAAATCCAGGTCCAAGCTTGGAATGTGGGAGGTGCCATTACCCTGCTCAGCTTCCTCCTGGGGAACGGAGGTTAAGTCAAACTCCAAATTCTGCATCTTGTGCAGCTCTGATTTCAACTCGACGACATCCTTCTGGAGTTGAGGCATATCTCCAGCTTCGCCTTTTTCAACCCTTTCAAGTCGCACTTCAAAGTTCTTGAGGCAATCTTCATAGGATTGATGTTGTTGTTGAATAACGATCACTGAGACGTGGATAGGGGCTATTTCTTGCCAGATAAGAGTTGGTAGTTCCTTGAGATTGGCATGTTGTGCTAGTAGACCCAGCTTTGATAGAGCTGGTAAGGTAGCAGGTGGTTGTGCAGTGGTTGGCTTAGGAGTGGTTGTGGAGGTAGTTGGTGTAGAAGGAGTGTCAGGCAGTAAGGGAGCAGCAGGTGCTGCTGAGTCTGATGGAGGAGGGAGTGAAGTCTCTAGTGGGTTTTCCATCACCTTGTCTGCTACATCACTTATCCGAGTGATGTCAATATCTTGGAGAGCCTTCTCAATGCGGTCATGTTTCGGGATAGGAGGTACTTCCATAGCTTTAGACAAAGCAGTGATCAAACACGGGAAGGGAAGTGATGTTTCTTTTTTGGTTTTCTTTGATCCCAATCTCCCTGAATATAATCTCTCCCACATCGACTTTTATGCCCATCATGATGCATGCAATGAGGATCGTCTTTTCGATACTTATGTCAGTTTCATTTCTAGTAGGCATCAGATGGGAGCAGACAAAACTGTGTCAATATCGGCCCTCCTGGGTGAGATCCCGCTTGTAAATCTTTTGGCGCGAAGATATCCAGGATGGAGTCCCCTTGGCTATGAAGGAAGCAACCCAGGCACGCTCGTATTCCTTATTGGCAATTTTGGCATCATACTCAGGCACCTGAAGACCAATCCTCACAAATATATGTCGTTGATGGTTGCGGCATCACAGAGTACTTGGACCCTTTGAACTTGGACAGATTGCAAGAATACCCTGTTCCGCTTCTGCTCAGCATTCCTGAAGGCAGCATAAGAAGCATAGAACTCCCTCACAAGTTTCTCATTATACTCATTTGGGACTTCAGTGAAGAACTCCCATTTCCTCTTCTTAATGTTCTCAATCACATGAGGGTACTGATATTTTAGACCATTTAGGACTAGCTGCTTCTCTTCAAGAATCTTTCTCTATGCTAACCCATCTATGTACAGGTTCCACGAGCCTGCCACCCCAAATCCAATATCTTCCTCACTCTTGGGCGTTTAGATTGTTGTGCTTGTTGGCTTAGGGAAGCAGCCCATTTCTTTCCTCGAGCGGGCGGTGATCGCACTGCGAGAGACTTATTTAGTTCCATTCTTTTCAATGAAATAGTAGATGAGTGGTAAATACAGCATGGGAATTATATTGAGAGAGTATGAAGGAAGCAAGAACATTTTTCAATGAGTTATGTGATTGCATAACAACTATGCGAACCGCAAACCCATTGCATAATAAAAACACTCAAGAGCCAAACAAGTTTGCGATCACGAAAGGGCCCGCAGAACAAGTTATGCAACCATAGAGTGGTCGCGTTTCTGCTAACTAGATTGGCAATTTATCTGTCCCAGTTTGCGTCAGTTTTGCGGTCCGCAAAATGAGTCTGCGATCGCAAACTTAATCGTAGTGTTCCTTCTCAACAGGACACCTAGGGAACCAATTTGCGACGAATCTGCAGACCGCAAACAAATTATGCGGACAGCAAAGACCATTTTCCTCAGTCAAAAAGAGTCAACCCACTCACGCACAGAGTTCCTAACACCCAAATTGAGAAATTACCCACCTATGACCTGGAAATATTTCGCAACCCCCAGCTATTTACTCCAAGCATGTGTATTAAGTCTCTCAACTCATTTTACCCCTAGCATTAGTGTGCCCCCAAACAAAAACGTTTTTGAGTTAATTGGGCACACATTGATTCCCACAGCAAAGGATTAAGAATAAGGGGAAAGAAAGGGGTGGAAGAACATGATATTATTCAACATAATTAATAAAGAGAGGGAGTAAAATTACATACCAGATATCTGAACAATTGAATAATTTGGTCTGAGATGTTAACCACGTGAGTTCTCTATGCATGCCCGATCATTTTTTGTGATTTTGTGTGTTTAATCTAATATTTTTGGCTTTTTCTTGTTCTTATCCTTTTTAATGTTTTTGATTTTGATTTTGTTTGTGTTGTGCAGTGCTTGTGTGTGAGTGAGAGTGAGGGTGTGTGACTGATATGCGAAAGGGTTAGGGTTTAATACTTCTGAGCTTTGCGGCGGACAAGTAGATCTCATAGCACATTATGCGGTCGCATGTGTTATGCGATGGGTTAATGGTTGGGTCGCTCAACTTCACTTTGTGAAGCATTCTACGGTTGTATACTTGTTACGCGGGCCGCAAAAATTGAAATCTCACCACATTTTTAAGGGCCAACTTGCATTTTTTCTGACTGTGTCTGTGACCACTATGCGGTCCGCGAAGTCATTATGCGACTGCATAGTTGTCGCAGACCACGAATTCTTCTTTTCTTCATTTACCTCAGTCCTTGCACCATGTTTCATTGTATTTTGAGCTACCTACATTCTAACACACACGTCAAACTACTCAACACTAACAACTAAACCTATAGAAATTAAAAACTAACAAAAAGAATGCTACCACACATGGGTTGCCTCCCATGAAGCGCTTGATTTAACGTCGCGGTACGACAATGTTGACCCTGTTTGGGCTACTCAGTGGTGGGGGATGGTGTAGGACTATCCTTGAGAGAAAATTGTTCTACCAAATGCCTTTCTCCTGCGGTAACGAGGTATTGCTTGACCCGTTGGCCATTTACTTTGAAAGTTCGAGTCCCGTCCTCCGACTCCAATTCAATAGCACCATTGGGGGACCATTCACAACTTTGAATGGGCCAGACCATTTGGATTTGAGTTTTCCCGGAAATAACTTGAGTTTAAGAGTAAGACCAAGTAACTGGATTTGAATTCCCGCTGCAAAATCTTCTTGTCATGAATAAACTTCATTCTCTCCTTATATATGGATGCACTCTCATAGGCATGGAGACAGAATTTTTCCATCTCATTGAGTTGTGTCATTCTTAGGTTAGCAGCTTCGGCCCAATCAAGATTCAACTTTTTCAATTCCCACATGGCTTTGTGTTCAAGCTCCACTAGAAAGTGACACGCCTTACCAAAAACCAACCGGTACAGTGAGATGCCAATAGGAGTCTTAAATGTTGTGCGATATGCCCACAACGCATCATCTAGCTTCCTTGACCGGTCAGTCCTATTTGCATTAACAGTTTTTGCTAGGATATTTTTTATCTCCCTGTTGGAAACTTCAACCTGACCGCTCGACTGAGGATTATAAGGTGTGGCCACCTTGTGTTTGAAACCATACTATTCGAGCATCCTGATGAAGGCCTTATTGTAAAAGTGAGAACCAACATCACTAAGGATGGCCCTGGGGGTACCAAACCAGGTAAATATGTTCTTCTTCAAGAATGCGGTGACACTCCTTGCCTCATTGTTGGGCAAGGCGATTGCCTCGACCCATTTTGAGACGTAGTCCACATCCAACAAGATATATGCCATACCATAATAGCTCACGAAGGGACCCATGAAGTCTATCCCCCACACATCAAAGATATCGACCTCCATTACAAAGTTCATAGGCATCTCATGTCTTTTAGAAATTGACCCTTGTCTTTGACATTGATCACATGCCTTGACCATTTGATTTGCGTCTTGGTAAATCGATGGCAAGTAGTAGCCACATTCAAGTACTTTTTCTGTCGTACGCTTTCCTCCATGATGACCCCCAACTGGGGAGTCATGGCATGCCTTGAGAATTGGCATTACCTCATATTTCGGAACACACCGCTGAATGATGTTGTCGGACAAATACGGAACAAAAAGGGTTCCTCCCAATAGTATTGCCTACACTCCTGCAAGAAATCTTTATTTTGATAGGCTTCTAATCCATCGGGAACAAGGTCACTAACCAAAAAGTTAGCGATGTCGGCATACCAAGGAGCGAATGTGCTAGAAAATGCCAATATGTGCTCATCTGGAAAGGCATCATTAATTTCAAGATCTTCTTTTGGCCTCCCTGTCTCTTCAAGCCTAGATAGGTGATCTGCAACTTGATTTTCTGTTCCTTTACGATCCTTGACTTCAAAGTCAAACTCTTGCACCAAAAGGACCCACCTAATCAATCTTGGTTTTGCATCCTTCTTTGCCATAAGATAGCGTAGAGCAGCATGATCGGTGTAAACTATCACTTTGGACCCCAACAAATAGACCCAAAAATTTTCAAAAGCATAGACAATGGCAAGCAATTCTTGCTCAGTCACAGTGTAATTCATTTGAGCGCCATTGAGTGTCTTGCTTTCATAGTAGACATGATGAAGAATTTTGTTATGCCGTTGACCAAGTGCTTCCCCAATAGCTACGCCACTGGCATCACACATGAGTTCAAATGGAAGGGATCAATCAAGTGTGACAATAATATGTGTCGTGGTGAGCTTTTCTTTCAATTCCTCAAAAGGTTGGAGACACTTTTCGTCAAATTACAAACTTTGCATCTTTTTCAAGGAGCTTGAACATGGGATTTGAAATTTTTGAGAAGTACTTTATAAAATGCCTATAGAAACCGGCATGCCCCAGAAAGCTTCGAACACCTTTCACTGAAGTGGGAGGAGAAATCTTGGAAATGATTTCGATCTTTGCCCGGTAAACCTCTACGCCTTGTTTGGAAATTTTGTGCCCCAAAACAATGTCTTCGTCCACCATGAAGTGGCACTTTTCCCAGTTTAGCACAAGGTTTGTTTCTTAGCACTTGTATAAGGTTGTCAAGGATATGCTCAAAGGATTCACCCACTACAGAGAAGTCATCCATAAACACCTCTAGGAAAAATTCCACCATGTCCAAGAAGATTGACATCATGCACCGTTGAAAGGTAGTAATAGTTACCCATCACACGGATCTCAAACCCAACTTGTGGTGGATCCCAGGAGACAAAGTCAAAATGCAACATCCTTTTCCCCATACTTTGAGATGTTCCTCCCTGCCGATCAAGGAGTGAGGCTGCTCGTGATAGGTAACGCTTTAAGCCGTTATCGTTCGGTTCGGATAAGTCAAGTTCCTTCCGTCGCTTCGCTCAGGCGGTCTTCCCTTATCTTCCCTAACTTTCAAAGTAGTTATGGTTTGAGATGAGAAAAGGGCCTTTCTTTCATTTATCAATAGGTCCCTGCCCTGATTGGTCACTTTTCTGGGCCGGGATCGATAAGTGGAAGTCATAAAAAATCCAGAAAAAGAAGTTAAGTTAGAAAGGCGTATGATAGGTGGTAACTATCTTGTACGGTTCGGGGGGTAATCAGCGTACTCCGATCAGTGGGGGAATCTTTGGCTCTATCGAACATATAGGGATGGGGCATTGCATTGCCCAAATGGCATACGGCTAAAGGCAAAGGTCCCATACGGGTATGTGAATATTTTTTTATCTTGATCTTCTAGGGCGATGTTGATTTGGTTATAGCCAGAATACACATCCAAGAAGCAATATATAGACCTTCCCGCTAGCCGATCAAGCATTTTATCAATAAAAGTCATAGGAAAATGGTCTTTGCAAGTAGCACTATTGAGCTTCCGGTAAACCATGCAAACTCTCTACCCGGTCACTGTTCTTGTTGGGATGAGCTCATTTTTGTCATTTTGAATCACGGTCATGCCTCCTTTCTTTGGAACACATTGCACCGGATTCACCCAAGAACTATCGACAATGGGGTAGACTACCCCGGCATCTAACCATTTAATGATTTCTTTCTTCACCACCTCTTGCATGGAAGGGTTTAAAATTCTTTGATGCTCCACATTAGTTTTTCTCTCCTGATCCAATTGTATCTTGCACTCACAAATTCTGACAGGAATCCCTCGGATGTCCGCTATTTTCCACCAAATGGCCTGTCTGTGCTTCTTTAGGACATTCAACAAATTTTCTACCTGCACATCATTCAACAAAGAAGAAATGATTACCGATAAAGTGTCATTAGAGCCAAGAAATTTATACCTTAAGTGCGGTGGAAGTGGCTTGAGCTCAAGTTGTGGCAGCTCAATAATTGAAGGCTTGGCGGGAGGAGTGACTATATTCTCTAAGTCAAGAGAAAGTTTCTTTGGTGCATAAGTGACTCTATACCCTCCATGTCTTCACCATCCAAATTCACCATTATAGCCGCCAAAGCCTCACCAAGGCATTCTTCTTCCATCTTCATCTCGATTGCATCTTCTACCTCATCAATGACATCAATGACTGAGAGGGACCTGTTTGTCATTAACTCGCTTGAAAGGTAACCTTACTCGCTTGAAAGGTAATCTCTTCGTCATTAACTCGGAACTTGATCTCATTTCATTCTGAATCCATAAGTGCTCTTCCGGTAGCAAGGTATGGTCTCCCAAAGATGATAGGGATTTCTTTATCAACAGAACAATCAAGGATCACAAAGTCGGCCGGAAGGAGGAATCTTCCTACTTTCACAAGAACATCATCAACAATCCCCACCGGCCTCTTGATTAAACGATAGGCCATTTGCAACCTCATACTTGTAGGCCTCGGCATACCTAACCCCTCTTGCTTGTAAATAGACCCATTATCAAAAAGAGCTCTTGCAAAATCTCTCAATCCAATAGTGCATGGAATGGTAAAATCTCCCGGGCCTTCTTTATTTTCAACGGTGGTTGTTGCAATGATAGAACTAACCCGGTGAGTCACATTCACTACTTCATTTTTGGTGGTTTCTTGGTGATCAACTCTTTCAAGTATTTAGAAAAACCCGGCATCTCTTGAAATGCTTCCACAAATGGAATGTTCACCGATAATTGCTTGAGACTGTCATAGAACTTCTCGAGTTTTCTATCATCAACCCTCCTAGAAAGTCTTTGAGGGAAAGGAGGGGGAGGTCTAGGAATTGGTGCTAGAGCTTTTGGTGTCTCTTTTACCTTTTCCTTGACCTCTTCACAGTTCACTTCTTGGACTTTCACTTCCTTTGGGAGTTTTCAACTTCAACAACAATTGGCACCTCAACTTGTGCCTCAACCTCTTGTTCAAGATCTTCCACTTCAACCATTTGTTCATTCTCTCCTTGAAATATTTTCCCGCTTTGAGTTGTGATTGCCATACAATGAGAAGTCATACCACTCACATTACCTTTTGGGTTTGCAATCGTGTCACTTGGGAGAACTCCCTTTTTGCTTCGGATTTTTCTCTCTTTATAGATCTCTCATTTGCATTTCTAACTTTTGTATGGATGTGGTGTGGGACCCTACAAGATCAGTCATGTTCTTCATTTAAGTGTCGTTTCGTTCTTGATTTTGCAATACTCTTTCAAGCATGTTCTCCAATTTGAACTCACTTGAAGAAATTTCCTTCCAATGCGAAGAGTTAGAGTATTTCCCCTTTGGTGGAACATAGGAGTTTGAACTTCGATTTGAATAGTTGTTGTTTTTGTTACTCCAATTACCTTGATTTGAACTACCTTGATCATTTCACCATTCTTGATGACCTTGCCCTTGTGGGTTAGGCCTCTATTGATTTTGTTGCCCGGGACCTTGGTAGGATTGTCTTTGGTAACCACCTTGAGAGTTGTTGACAAAATTTGCTTCCTTGCAATCTTCATGTGACAAGGGTTGCACATATTCCACAACATTATTTGGCTTTCAGTGAACATCTTGGTCAATAATGTTGGTAGCAAGCTCGGAAATTACTTGATCTCTTTATTGGTTCTCTTTAATCATGTTGGTCAAGGAGGGAGTACCATATGCATATCCACCCGTATTGTATTTCGAGTGCCAATCTTGATTATGTTATGCCATCTTGTCAAGAATTTTTGTGACCCTTGTAAATGTTTTATCCATAAATATCCATCCGCTACATTTTTGTCTATGGATGGGTTCAAAGGATCCAAGCCCTTGTAAAACTTCTCCAACAAGATGTTGTCCGGAAAACCATGATTTGGCGACCTCACTAGATATAGCTTGAATCGATCCCATGCCTCATGTAGGTGATCCCCCGGTAGTTGCTTGAAGAAAAAAAAATTATCCTGGAGCTCGGACTTCTTGCTTTGTGGTAACCATTTAGCTAGGAAAGCTCGGACGAGTTTAGGCCAAGAGTGAATGGAATTAGGTGGTAGATTTTGGATCCATTTCCTTGCCTCTCCAGCTAGTGAGTACTTGAATACCCTCAGTCTTAGGGCATCATCTGAAACGTTGTTCTTTTTGTGCATCACACGCACACCCAAGAAGTTTCTAAGATGCTGTGTCGCATCATCATTGGTGGAATTTCTGAAAAACCCCTCTGCTTTAAGCATTAGGATTAAATTGTGTTCCACCTTGAAGGTGGAAGCATCAACTCTTGGAGGGACAATGGCGTTTGTATCCTCAATGTACTCATCTATATCCGCAAAATGGTTCTCTTCTTCTTTATACTCGTCCATGTTTACAAGGCAACACCAAGCGAAGCAAGAAAAGTGTGATGGAATAGAAAAAGACTTAAAGTAAAGCACACACTAAATAGTAATATCAAAACTGTATTCCCCGGCAACGGCGCCAAAATTTGATACGCTCAAATTACACCCAAATAAATGGTGTATTGGGGTCGAATCCCACAGGCAATAGGTCCGAAAGATTACTTGAATAGTGTGAAACTTGACTTAAATCGTAATTCTATTTCGTTAGCTTAAAAAGAGTGTTGTAATTATGTGTAGTAAAGAAGACTATTGTATTGTGAGAATGTAATTAATTTGATAACCAAGGTTATGTCCCCTTCAATGGAATGTAATGCTATCAATGTTAATATGATATATTTCTAATGGAAGGTCCTTTGATATACAAATGGTTTCTAAGTGACTACTCAGTATTTTCCAATAGTTGAGTAGTATTTTCTCTTATGATTTTTCCAAATATAAAAGAGTTTCAATTAAGAATAACCAATTTATTCCAAGTAGAATCCAATTATTCCTAAGAGATTCTATTAAACAAGGTTTAAAGCCATGAGTTTTTTATATTTAATTCTACCAAACCCTAACCAATTTTTCCAAGTAAACAAAGAGTAAAATAGAATTAGATGATGTTCGCAACCACCAACAATAAATGAAGCATGAGAAATGAATAAGTATCAACCAATCAATATATGTATATATATATATACAATGGTAAACACGCATTAACATTACACCCACTTAGGGTCCACAACCTTAGTATTTAAAACTAGCTACTCATACTAAAATATAAAGATAAAACAATAATTAAAGTCATAAGGCTTACAAAGGTACAAGATTATCTCTTCAAAATCTTCCAAAATAATGGAGTATTCAATGCCTTCAATATAGCCTCTTTTTCAGACAAGATGACCCACAAAAACCCTAATAAATCTATTTATAGTGGACCAAAAGTCGGGGTCAAGATTGGAAAAAAATGCCCCTGCAGAACCCTTCTACGACTGCAGAATGGTCGCAGACCATGTATGCGGTCCGCATAATTACAAGCCTTGTATCCCAGTTCTCCATCGCATTTCAATTCTGCGGTCCGCATAGCAATTATGCGACCGCAGATTTCATCGCTACAGTGCTAAGCAGAATCTCCAGTTGTAATTTTGTGGTCATTATGCGGTTCGTAGAAGTGTTATGTGACCGTATAATGGAACACATATTCTTCTCTTCAATGGATGAAAAACTTTCTTCAATCTGCGGTAGATTTGCGGTCCGCACATCACTTCTGCGGTTGCAGACTTGCCGCATTTCTCCCCTTTTATGGTTGTTTTTTGTTTTTTCCATGTTTTTGGTTATTCAAGTCTCGTGCACTAAAAACACCAAAACTTCATAAGAATTAACTAAAAATGCTTTGAAAGATGAGCTAAATTCTATGTAATTAGTATCAAAAGTGCCGAAATTCTACGGTAGATAAACCTCGTTGAGGTCTTGTCTTCTATTCTCGTCATTGTCGGTGCTGCTTTCATTGGAGTACCTTAGGTTGGGTTCTCCGAATTCGACTGGTATGACCTATTTCATCCTGTAGACTAGGGAGTAAGGTGTTTCTCCTATGCTCATTTTTGGGGTTATCCTGTGCACCGACAATACATCAGGGAGTATTTCCGGCCACGATCCCTTGGCTTCATCCAATTTCTTCTTCATGATGTTTAAGATAGACTTTTGGAGGACTCTTATTGCCCGTTGCCGATTGGGTGGTAAAGAGTTGAAAGTATCCTTTTAATGTGCCATTTTTCGAGAAACTCTGTAGTTTTTCTTCCCGTGAACTAGGGCCCATTATCGCAGCTTATCTATTTAGGTAGGCCGAATCGGCAGATGATGTTTCTCCATATGAAGTCAATGACGTCTTGCTCGTGAATGGACATGGAGAGGTAACAGAGTAGAGGTATTCGCCTGCTTGGTGGATTATCAGGGCGTATTTTTGACACTATTCGCATTTCTTCACGAATTCCAGGGCATCTTTCTTCATGGTGGGCCAATAATATCCAGCTCGTATGAGACACCTGACAAGTTCTCAGTTTCCAGAATGACTGTCAAAGTGGCCTTCATGGACTTCCTCGAGAACGCGTTGGGTTTGATTTGGGCCTAAACATTTTTCTAGGGGGTCACCGTATGTCCTCTTGTACAAGTCACAGTAAAGGAGGATGCATCTAGCGGCTTGTATTCTGAACTTCTTTTTTGTCGTTTCGGAGGGTATCGTCCTGCAAATAGTTTATTATACAATTACTCTCGTTCCAAGTTAAGTTTATATATTTTACCTCGAGTTCTAACGTCGATTTGAGGAGATGTACGATGCTCTTATCCCCAGGAGCTATTCTTTTTGTGGTGGAGGCCAATTTAGCTAGGCCATCCGCTTCGACATTCTGAGTTCCTGGAATCTGGTCGAGCTAGAATTCATCGAACTTGGGTAACAATTTGCATATTTCAGCCTAGTACTTCTGCAATCTCAACTCTTTGATTTGGAAAGTCCCAATAACTTGGTTGACGACGAGCAGAGAACCGTAGCATAGCTTTAAATGTCTCACCCCGTATTTGAGTGTTAGTTTCAAACCTGCAATTACGACCTCATACTCGTCCTCGTTGTTAGTCATATATGGGCATCTTATTGATTAGAAAATGAATTCACCAGTGGTAACCTCGAGCACAAGTTCCAGTACGGATTCGCCAGCATTGAATGCGCCATTGGTGTGTAGGACCCAGAGCTCATGTGTTCTGTGAGAAGCTTGAGTGGCTTATTTCTCAGCCTGAGGAATCACTTTGGCACTAAAGTTTGCGAAAACTTCGATGGGCACTTATGACTTTATTACTATGCGAGGCTGATAAGTTATGTCGTGCTCACTTAATTTGATCACCCACTTATCTAGCCTCCCCAACAACTCGGTTTTGTGCAATATTCTTCTTAAAGGAAATATGGTGACGATCGATATTGGATGGCACTGGAAGTATGGCCTAAGCTTTTGTGAAGCTATGATAAGTGCCAGGGCCAGTTTCTCGACGTCGATAAGTGTTTTACTGATATAATAAATTGGATACTGATACCTTTATCTTCTCGAACTAAGACTGCACTTACTGCTACTTTTGAAATAGCGAGGTAGACAAGGAGATGCTCCCCGGACACGTTCTTTGAGAGCGAAGGCGGTGACGATAGGTATTTCTTGTGTTCTTTCAACGCTTGTACGCATCCAAGCATCCACTCAAGGTTGTTATCCTCTTTGGGTACGTTAAAAAACTTGTGGCACCTATCAGATGACCTCGAGATGAATCTGGACAGGGCGACAATTCGACTCGTCAGTCTCTAAACTTGTTTCTTAGTGGTTAGATGTTTCGATATCCCGTCGATGGCTTTAATCTGATCTGGGGTGACCTTTATTCCTCACTGTGATAGCAGAAAACCCAAAAACTTATCCGAAGTTGTGCCGAACACGCATTTCTCGGGTTCAGCTTCATCCCGTATTTCCTCAATATTTCGAATGTTTCCTTTGAATGGTCGATGTGATCCTCGGACCTCAAGGATTAGACCAACATGTCGTCGATGTATACCTCTATGGTTTTGCCGAAATGATTCTTGAACATCTTTGTGACTAGCCGCTGATAGGTAGCTCCCATGTTCTTCAACCCAAATGGCATGACCCTGTAGCAATATGTTCCCCTATGTGTGATGAATGTAGTTTTCTCTTTGTCATATTCCTCCATGAGTATCTCATTGTAATCTGAGTAGGCGTCTAGGAAACTCAACAACTCATGTCATGTTGTGGCGTTGATAAGTTGGTCGATGTGTGGTAACAAAAATGAATCCTTTGTGAAGGATTTGTTCAAGTCGATGAAGTCCACACACATCCTCCATTTCATATTCTTCTTTTTGACCATTACGACGTTGGCGATCCACTTGGGGTATTTCGACTCCCTGGTAGAGCCATTGCTAATAGTTTTTCTACCTCCTCATAGACGGCCTCGTTGATGCAGAGATTAAACATGCGTCGGACTTGCCTTACTGGGGTAGAAAGGGAAGACTTTTAGCTTGTACGTAGTTATCTCCCTAGGGATGCGGGGCATATCTGCGTAGCCAAAGGCGAACAAATCTATGTTGTGTTAGCTATTAAGAATTGACTAAATTTACTTGGGTCTCGGAGTTTACAGCCGATGTAGGCTTTTTTGTTGGGCTCGTTGTGGTCTAGTTGGACATGATCAGGGTCCTCTATGGTCGATCATACGGCTTCAACTACTTTTGGGTCCGTAATGGTATCTTTGGCTTCGGCCTGTAGGGATCTCGAGCATGTTGATTTCTACGCTTCTTTTTCCTTTTCTTTATTTTGTTGGATTTTTGTGCGTCCATGGCGATCCGATAGAATTTTCGGGATGTGTATTCCCATCATGTGCTGAATATCCACCCAAGGTTGGGAATTTAATCACTTGGCACAAGCTGGAAGGGACTGCTCTCATGGGATGTATCCATGGTCTTCCTACGATGGTGTTGTATGTGGTGTCCTGATCCATGACATGGAATATAGCCTCCAGAGTCACCCCCGGCAAGGACGGGGAGTGTGATCTCCTCGAAAGTCTATTCAACTGCATTGTTAAAACTGGTTAGTGTAATGCAGTGCGGCACAATCTTATCCTCAAGTCGCATCTGTACAAGGACTCGAGGATAGATAATGCACGTTCTGCTTCCATCGTCTATCATAATTCTCCAAACATTAGTATCTAAAATTCATAAAGTAATGACAAGTGCATCATTATGAGGGAAAGACAAATCGTCGGTATCTGACTCATCGATGATTATACTTTCTTCGAGTCCGTCATACCATTTGTGGGTGATTAATCTTTTGAGTTTGTGAGCTGCGTGAATTCAATGTCGTTGATGGAGGCGCCTCCACTACCACCAATAATCATGTTGACAATGTGAGCTGGTGAGGGTGGCTTCGGTGGACCTGGCATTCTCAACCCCTTGATAAGGTATTTGTTGCTGAGTAATTCTTTGAGGTGTCCTTGTTGCACCATGTTTGTCACTTCCAGTCTCAGAGCGTGGAAATCTTTCGTATTATGTTCATGTTCTTACTAGAACTCGCAGAAGGCCTCATACTTCCTGGTGCTTGGGTCGGACCTCATCTTTGGTGGCTACTTCACCTTCTTTCCGAGCTTCTCAAGTGCGTAGACTACCTTTGTAGGTGACACACAAATGTTATTTGCAAATAATAAGGGGGAATACCTCGATCATTCCTATGAGTGCCTAATCTCGTCCTACAGGGGACGTTTTTTGTGGCGGAATGAGGGGATAGGCGCCCTGACATAGGGTTGATATTTCTCTGCCTGGCCATGTTACTGGATGGTCCCTTCTCGCATTGTCCCTGCATTTTTTTCTAGGTTCAAATTGTACCGAGATGAGTCGTCGAGTTGGCTTGTTGAGGTCTTCATCGTCTACCACGACCTCGGCACAATAGGCATTATGATATCATTCCAAGTGGTCGGTGGGTACTTCTTCAACTGAATCAATAGTTTTTTGTTTTCCCTCGAACCCTCTCTGCTTAGCCCATTCAGAAAGGTTGTTATGGTCATTCCTTATGAGACGTTGGGCAGAGTCATCCTTTCCCTGTTGAATCAGGCGAGGAAGTCCCTCATTCCCTCCCATGGGGATTTCTTGATGGAGAAGATGTAATTCACCCTTGTTTCATGTTTCTTGGCTTCTGCATGTATCGTTACGATTTTGTCGTCCATCTCTTCAAATGTTTCTATGGAATAGGCTGGTAGCTTCGAATATCATGTCAATTCCCCTCTCGTGAGGTTTCACCAAATATTTTGTGCAAGATGGAGGGCACCTGCTCTTTAGTGAGGTTGTTTCCTTTTACAGCGGTGACGCAGTGAGTTACAGATCCTCGGGGTCGGTGTTCTGTCATAGATTTGGATATATGGGGGTATCTTGAAAGTATTTGGTATGGAATGAGGAGTCGCTTCCTTAATGTATGGTTGTTCCACAAACCTACCGGCGTCTATTTTCGGTAACAATTTGGGGGCACTAGTATTTTGTCTACCCGTTCCTGGTGCTCCTTCATTTGTTCCTTGAGCGCCTTATTCTCGTTTTCCATTTCCTCCATTATTTTCAATATGGCATCTAGGACATTGTCACCTCCACTGTCAATTATTGTATGAGTGCTACCTGAAGTAGGAGGGTTCCGTTGGTCATTTCGTACCTTCATTTGATGTGCTGCATGGATCCTCATGGTTTCTGTAGTCGTGCATGGGGCTTGTTTACTCATCACGCTGACTAGAGTGTCAGTCAATCATGCTTCGAGGAGCTTTCTCATAGTAGGTGTCACCCCATCTCCCGTGGACGTAGAGGACCCATTTCTATTTGGTTTGATTGTGCTGCAAAAAGGTGTAGGCGACTTCCCTAATCTTAGGGATGTCGTGGTGGTCACCTCCTCATTTTGGGTGTCATATTCTTCGTCGATAGAGCTTATAAGGTTGAGCGGGACGTCTGTTGGTTTTGTTCAGTTTCCTTGGTTGCCTGCCATGGAATCTTCATACACACAGAGAAAAAGGATAACTTTTGCAGTTTGTTAGATTAGCAAGTCTCATGAGTTATAGATCTAATGGAAACTAAACACTTGACAGAGAAATCCTCACATGCGGCGCAAAACTGTCTGACCCAAAATTTAGATTTAGGTTTTATACAGTTAGATTTATAATGATAAAGGTTAATCTAAGTCAATATTAATATCCAAATGATATATCTAGTGTGTTTATAAAGAATACGGCACATGTGTTGTTGGATAACAATATCTTGGAGCAATAAGGGAGTAATAATTGATTCAAGAATATGAAAAAAAGCAATAAATGATAATAAATGGCATTTAAGTAAATAATGGAACAAGGTTCACCCGACAAGGGTGAGATTTTCCAATAATTCTTCTGACTATGATGGATAATGACAAGCTTTGAATATTTCGATTCTTCTTGGATCGAAAAAGAAAAAATAGATAATTAAGTAAAAAGGTAAACTTTTTATGTATATGATAAAGAGAGAATCTTCAGAGAATGTCAATATTGTTCTCTACAAAAAGTGTCCAACCCCCTTTCTATAACTATATCTCTTCATATTTATAAGGATACATGAGCCACAAAACCCAGTACAACAGAGAGGAATATTTACTGGAATATTTTCCAGGGAATATAAATCCTGGAACTAGTCATTACTGCATGCCGAGGAGGGGTGCTCGTCCTCGTCCTAATCTTTTATCATACCACCTCGACCTCGTCGACGATCTGCCATCGTCTCCTAACGTCGACCTTTTGAAATCATGTTACTGTATCCTATCGACGACACGTGGCAATCCGTTGTCCTATTCAACATATGACATGAAGTTTTTTGCCTATACAATTCTTAGACCTAATTGAAAGCTAATTCACATTCTTTGACAAAGGGTGGGGGTAGAGAGGAGGAAGGAAGTTTTGGTTAGAAACTCGTGCGTGTGAGTGTTAATTAGGGCTTATAATGTAGGGATTGTTAATAATTTTGTCAAGTTAGTTTAATACAATAAATAACAGATTGCTTTTTTTTTATTCATGAAAGCTAAAGTTGAGCTCGATAGTTGACCTGAACGTGGGTTACTGAAAATATCCTTGTAAATGGGTTGAGCACTTGAGAATGGCATGAGCAGAAGAAAGGAATTTTAGCTGCATTTTGGAAAGATATTTTCCATCTTTCTTCAGTTTTCATCTAAGTATGTACTTTCTCCGTTTCAATTTAGATGAAATAGTTTGATTCAATGCGAAATTTAAGAAAAAGCAAAACTTTTGAAACTTGTGGTCTTAAAAGCTTAAGGGATAAAAGCTCTACGGAGCCATGACATTTGTGTGATTATAAAAGCTTCTCATTAAGAGTAAAATGAAGAATTTAAAGTTGAATTATTTCAATTGTAAAATGTATCATTCTTTTTTGAACGGACTAGTAAGGAAATTGTGTCATCTAAATTGAAACAGAGGAAGTATGTGAGTAAATAGTTTAAAAAGTTTCTCACGTTGTCTAATTTGTTTGGCACATTTTTGGTTATGCTTCACAAAAAATCAAGCAATGTTGTAAGACGCTTCATATGGAACCACCAAAAAAAAAGGCCCCAAGAAAATCGAAAAATCAAAAAGAAAAAAAATTGACATCGAAAAACTCGAGTATTGTTGGTTTTTGGTTTGGTTTATAGATAAAGAAAACTGACATAATTAATTTGGCTTGGTAAATAAAAAATGCAAACTAACTCAAGGCCATGACTTCTAAATTATATCTCTCGTTCTAGCTACTTATTTGATCAGTATAAAAAAAATGCTTACAAATCATAAAATGTATTATGTCTTGAAGTGCTATCTGAGTAGGTCTAGACTGACCATGACCATGCTTGCCCTTGCTCCCAGATGGAGCAATACTCTATCCTCCTGTAGTCTTGACCTTATCTATAGATACGCCCCTGGTTGGTGGTATAAAATAATACACCATTAGTGTATTAATTTATACAAGTATACATGATTTAACATAGAAACCAAACATTGGATAAAGTTATACCAAACTATATACCATCATTATTTTCCTTATACATCATACAAACAACCCCTAAAAGATCATATACATCATTCAAAGGGGTTAGCACTTTATTATTAGTTTAGATGCTTTGCAAGTTTGGTATAACCCTTCAATTATGTTGGCAACTTTATTTGTTCCAATTTTAGATGTCTTTGTTTTAGGTCAGAGTAAAAGCCCTTATCCAGAAAAAAGTCAAGAAGTAATATCAATAAAATTGAAGGAAAACTGAATAAGAGCAAACAATGACTAAACATGAACAGTGAGGTAAATAAACGAAGTACTTTGACATGTACACTCCAGTGCCCTCCTGTAATGCTGATCTCTAACTTCTACACAGGCTCTTTCCGACTTTTTCGCCTTTTCCCGTCCCCACTCCCCCAACTGGCAGTGCACATTTTGCCAAGAAAGTGATTGGGAGAGATAGCTAAAGGACTTGCAATAATAGAATACATTGCCAGACCTTGATGGGTTCCCAAACATGTTAACTGCTGTGCATTTGTGTTCTGGTTCCAGGCACTAATCACTCAACTCATTATCAAGAAAATTGAGATCAGAATCATCATCTGTAGCTGTACCAGTATTGTCAGGATTAACTTCTAGGGGTTCTGCTTCACCAGCTAAAGTTACCATCTCCAATGATCCCTTCCTTGAGTCTGCATTTCCACCATCATGGTCCATGAAATCATTGTCAAACTCACCCAGTTCCGTTTCACTATAAAGCATTTCCTGCAATATAATCCACTAGATAAGATCACAGAAGTAACCAAAAGAATAACGCTGGGTCAAAGAGAGGGAATTAGTAAGTTAATAAGACAGAGAAGATAAAAAAAGGGCAGCCGGTGCACTAAGCTCCCGCTATGCGCGGGGTCCAGGGAAGGGCCGGACCACAAGAGTATATCGTATCGTAGCATTCTAATTTGCTAAGTGACAATCAGAACCCTTCAGCAATCCTCATCCTACTTCAAACAAAAAACTCCAAGACAAAGGGTGCAAAAAAAATAAAGGGGACCATTTGCTGAATTTCCCACTCCCCACACCACCTGACCGCTATATTAAGTTTTTATTCTTCCAACAAGCATATTTAAATTCTCGGATGATGTTACAGCTCCATACCAGAAGATACAACTTATTACATAAGGCATCAGACCTAGTGTATTACTAAAAGAGAGGCATGGGCAAAAGCAGAAACACTTGGGACTTATCAATGAGTAGTCACTTCAAAGGATGGGGCCACAAAAAGCAGCTAATTTCTGTGTGGTATGCACTAATTCCAAGGATAGATCTTGAGCTAAAAATTACAAAGAACAAAAGGAACTCAAAACTAGATGGTTGGACTAATCTTTTTTGTAAACTAAGTCCTCCATTCCAAAGAAATCGGTAATACAAAAATATCTATCTCAATGGTAATGCAAAGTTGTCAATAAAGCAAATTGTCAGACTACTGTCATCAATTGAACTCTTCAGAGCAGAAAAATGCTTAATTAGTACCTCATCGTCTTGCAAAACTGGTTTCTCTGACTCTACAATCCAATCATACAGCAAATTTTCTTGCAGAACACTATCGAGGAAAATTGGATCGTAGGACATTTTCCTTATCTGACGATCCCTAAGTCTCAGGTTATAGTGGACGTATGTGACATCGTTTAATCTTTTCTGTGCTACACGGTTGTACCTCTGACTGTGGATCTGATCATATAAACTCCAATTATGCTCACACCCAAAAGATGAACAAGTCTGACTAAGTATTCGTACAGCTATACGTTGGAGCTCTAAACAATTTATCCCATGTTGTTGCCACCAAGCAGCTACGAAAACATAATTACTGTCAGTATAATTTGCAGTGGGGAAGTGTTATAGATTGTTATCCACATAAACGGTGGAGAACAATTTTGTGAAATTAGAACTGAGAGAATGATTACTCATAATATTTACCAGGATTAAGCTCTGTTCTGGTGCTAAGTGCCAGATCTGTTCCAAAATCAGCTTTAGCAGAATTGAAATCTGATATCTGAAAGATCACATCAAACAAATAATTACACACATAAAATAGACAAAGAAGTTTATTATCCAAACAGGAAGGGTATGAAAACAATAAAGGAATCCCACTTGCATGGATGCAGAAATTCTTCTTGCATTGTCTGGCTCCAGTCGCACAATGCATGCATTCAGTCCACGTACAACCTCTGGATGCTACAAGTAGACACACATTCAAAAAAAGGTATAACTGAAGTTGGACTGAAAAAAATTCCGAAGTAAGAGTTCTCTCCTACCGGAACAAAATCAGGACGATACCGGTATGATGGATTCAGAAAGTGCGCTGCTAGATAGAGAGGATGATGAGATAATGAATTCCAGTGGCTGTCTATGATATCCAAAATGCTCCGATACTTGCCCTCATCGTCATTATGATTGGTTTTGACAGCAACTTTTGCCTGGTATATATTGTTGTAAATGAAGGGTATTGAATGGCTTTCGTTGCTATTGATTTTTTGAAGAACTTCTAAAATGGGGTCCACTGATTTCCAAACATACTGCATTTTCCTCCAGAAGGTGGCATTTAGTACAATTTTCTCCACCTCTTTACCATCTTCCAGCTTGGAATACCGGGACGAAAGCCATTTATTTGACTGGAACATCCTCTTAAGACCATTTCTGTGGTCCAACAAGCTCTGAACAGTAGCGAAGGTTGAAGAATATCGAGTAAAAGAGGGTTTTAAGAGTTCTTGTCCAGCTGTAAATTCTTTTTTCATGAGACTTAACAGCCAAAAACTATTGTAAATGAACTTGGTGATTTTTTGGGCTTTTTCCATGCATTCTCTGACCCATTTTATTTTCACAAAGTCTTCAAGGATGCGATCAATACAATATGCAGCACAAGGAGTCCAAAATAAATTCCTTCTTTTCTCTTCAAGCATCTTTCCAGCAGCTTGATAATTCGGTGTGTTCTGAGTTATCACCTATGTATATATTTTTTGCGCACATAGTGGGGTAGGAGAGTCAGGTGATGCAAGATCAAAACTTAAGAAAAAAAACTTGAGATAGAAGAAAGCAACACCTTACCTGCACGACATTTTCCTCGCCCATGTCTTCCACCACTTTGTCTAGCAGCTTAAAGATATATGTTGCATCTTCAACTACATCAGTGGCATCAACCGAGCAAACGAAGTACATACCATGGGGACAAGAAACCAGAACATTGATTAAAGTTCTACCCTGTGTATCTTGCCAACTGTCAGCCAAAATAGAACAACCTGTCACAGCCCAAGAAGCTTTGTACTCAGAAAGATAATTTCTGATGGATACGATTTCATCTTGTAGAAACCGTCCAGATAATACTCGGCTAGAGGGTCCTACCAGACCTTCTCCATATTGACCAACCAATTCCAGCATTTTCTGAAAATAAGGAGAGCTTGCTGCATGCGGAGAAATTCCAGCATGATAGAAGAACTTGCAAATTGAAGATATGACTTCCTTGCGGGATTTTTTATTTGAACATACTTTCACATGTTTTCCAGAAGCTTGAAATAGAGACTTTGGCTCTCTTGTACCCAATGTGTCATACTTTGGCCTTTTTAACAAAGATTCAGACCCAATACCAGGAGACATTCCTTTGAAACTTCTCCTACAGTCTCTGTCCAGTCTTTTATCTCCAATCAAAAGTTTTTCATTACTCATATGGTGGTGTAGTGCCTCTTCTTCTTGGTCTTCGTCTTCCTCTTCATTATCTGAGTTCATATAGAAGGATGTTAACTCTTTAGTATGAGGGCGTCTATGCCTCCTTCCTGTACGATGCCACTTCATGTTCTCTTTTATTCTAAGATATACTTCCTCAGGAGCACTCTTACAGGGAGCAACTTCTCCTGGTATTCTCGCTAGATGTTGCTTAAACCGATTGATACCTCCACTGACTATTTTTTCACAATAGTTGCATTTTACTTTTTTCTTCCTCTCATCCTGAGGGACACCATGTTCCCAACCAGGATCAACATACCCAAGTGATCGAAGAGGAGTCAAATTTATAACCAATCCCTTGTCATTCATCAACTGCTTCCCTTTACTTCTATACCCTATGTGATCTTCCTCCTCGGCATCATCACTGGCATGAAAATTTAAATATGCTTGTTCATCATATTCAACATGCCTTGGCGTCTTACTTGATCGACACCCTTCTAGATTTTCTCTCATTTTCAGGCATACATCCTCTGGAGCCTTGTCACAATAGGTTACCTCACCAGAGACTCGCGCTAAATGTTGTTTCAATCTGTATATCCCACCACTTACAACTTTCCCACAGTAATTACATCTAACCTTCTTTTTCCTCTCATCCTGAGCAACACCATGCTCCCATCCAGGGTCTACATAGCCAGTTGATCGAAGTGATGCCATATCTCCAACCACTTTGAGGTCTCTCTGTCTGTTTTAGTTGAATAGCTATCTCCCTGCAGGACAAGAAGCAGAAAGGGTATGAAAGGTTATCATACCTACTGAAACAGATGGTACAAATGTGGGACAGGGAATATCAATAAAGAAAGATAGAAGGATAACAGAGCGTACACACATTCGAACTAAAACTTAATCTTTACATTATTCACGGTTTATTAATAAGTCCAATATAGTGCATCTACACTATTTATGTTCTTGCATTTAAAGCGTCGGCCGATTTAACAATTTGACCTGAAGGACAAACTGGAGATATGTCATATTTTTTGCTAATTGCTATGCTACATGTACATCTGAGAGCCAGGAAGCTCCATCTCCATACAACAGAAGGCTGGAAAGTTGGGGCATTTGAGGTTTCATGTCTGTCAGGAAATAAAGGGCAACTAAGACACTGTACTAGGCTTTCTTATTGGTCCATCTCACCCAATTAGGATAGCAGTGGCATAAGAATTCATGAAACAAAGAAATCAGGAATAAACTCTGATAACCAGGCATCCTAGAAATGACTAAGCTGGCTCCAGAACCAACTTTTTAGTTGTTAATTTTAAAAAATAACCTAAAACCAATCAAATAACACCAAAACCAGTAGGTCAAGGTTTTAGGAAACCAGCCAAACCTCTTTTTAGCCCAAAACTGGCATTTTAAGACGTTACTGGTCCCCCATGTAGCCCCACCTAGCACCCATAATTCAAGATCGACTTTTTTCTTCCCCTCCCTCCCCACCCCATTTCATTTTCCTCTCCCCTTCGTTCGGTCAACATGGTTGGAATTGGGTTTTTTCTCTTTCAGCTACTCATAAGTATGCTTAATCAAGTGTGCTAAAAAATTTTAACCCTATGAAAGTGTCTTTCAAGTGTCATAAAGTTAGAGTAATATTTTTCCGAAAGTTGGACTTTAGAACAACAAAATCCCAATACAACAACACTAAACCCGGAAACACATAATTATTTTCTGAAAACTAAATTGACAATGATTCTCCCGAAACCAATTCCTATATCAGATGAAAACAGCCCCCAAGATTTTCACAAATTCTTCTATATTCCTCGAAGCTAAAACACCATTGGAAGTCCCACAACACAAGTAATGCACATATGAAAATAAAAGATCATACAAATATCCTACAGCCTAAAATTTCTGTTTCTTCCAGACACATGCTAAAAAAGGAAATATAGTAGATGCTAAACACCAGTTACATCATGCATGCTAGCATGAGACCACTATCTGAATATGACAGTCACTGATATTGAAGAAAAAAAGAATAATCAAGTTAAGCTCAATAATGAACAAAAAGCAGAAATCAAATGATGAAAGATCTGTATAGACTTTATTACAATTCGAGGAAAGTAATAGAACATGGGAGAAGTTTGTCTGGGTGGAAAATGAGCTACTCCGTTTAAAAAGTCGTCTCCTTAGCTTTCAAGAATGAATGGGGTAAAATTTTACCATGATTTGTTCAAAAGAAATTTTAAGATTTTAGATATAGATAATGTCTTAAAAAAGGCAAAAAAGACGCAGATAATTCCATGCTGTACAATTTTTTCAGGTAATTCGTACACATCAAAATATTGGTCAACTAACGAATTTATCCACGTTTTTTTATGACCGAAAAATTTATCCACGTAAAATTTCACCTAGGAAACAGGTCAAAATGAGACAATTCAAAAGTGAGTTTCAGATACCATCAGTTAGCAAAGGGCCAGAAAACTGATAAAGATTCTTTTTGTTGATAGTATAAACAGCGAAAGGAAGTACCACCTGATCAGCCTGGATTGGGTGTAACAAACCTAATAGCGCTAGCGGGTTGGGCATCCATAAATTGGATACATTAAATCGAGCATTAATTGGAAAATTAGTTATGGTGATTTCCATGAGGAAAGCAATATGGAGAAGATAAGTAATATGAAGTATGGCTCTTACGGTTTGGACAAGATTCTCACTTGGAAACAGCCAACAGATATTTTCAATTAGTTAAGGTGATTTCTGACTTGATGATTTGATGAATACAGGACACATCTTAGGTGTCAAACGCAATACACATGATATTCATCCAATCGGAACAATCTTACCTAGGAACTTGACCGTTCTAATATACTAACACTTCTAACATTAACCCAACACTTCTAACATTCTATCCAATGTGGGACAAGCAACCTAGACTAGTAGGCATATGATATTTAACTCTACAACACATACTACATTTGTTCAATGTGAAAAAATTTCCAAGCCTAAGAACTTGACACTTCCAATATTCTAACACTCTAGATTCGTGTATCCAACCTTTAATGTAACCAAACAAAGCTCTGCCATATAGATTGGGATGTGGATATCAGTACCTCCTATGAGTCCTTAAAACCCCTTATTTTTCTATGTTTGTATCCATATATTTCTTTTTTTGATGAGTAATAAAGGAATATAATTGATGTGAAACAAACCAGCATTAAGGAAATGTTGGGCCAGTGTTTGTATCCATATTAAACATTTAGAAAAGAAGGAAAAAGAAAAGGGGGATATCTTTTTTTGAGAATGGTAACATGAAAAGGGGGGTATCTAGCAGAATAGAAATGTATGTATGAAATTGAATTCCACTCCTTATCCAACTTCTAGCTTGAAGCGTATTAATCTGGTGATTTTCTTTGTGGCTATCACACTTCCACCGTGAATTCTTAATCAACCAGCAGAACTAAGATTTATAGAATTCGAATGACAAAATGAACCTTTTCAAAGAAAATGAAACTTGCTTCACAAAGGACATAAATTAACTTATTCCAGAAGGAAAAAGCAGTAACTTATGGAGTTTTCACGTAAGATAAGGTCATTCAAAATTAATGTTCCACTACAGAAAGCTTCATCACCCAGGAAAAAAGATAGTTTACAAGATGAAGCAATGTCCACTTAATTTTGCAACTCAAAGTAATGGATGCTAAAAGCTTACAATGATTCCTAATTCTCTTGAGAGCTTCAGCACATCGAGTCCAACTGGATTATTCTTGCCCTCAGGAATTATTGTCTTCATAATATACCAGTCCAATTGTGCCTACAAATATCCCGAAAAGTACAGATTCAAGATAACTAAATAATGGACCTCTAAAATTGATTATGAAAGCTAATCACTACCTACCTTAGGACATTCAAAATTCTTACCAGGAATACAATGTCAATGACATTTACCAATCACTTGCTAATGTATTGCCCACTCTAGATAACGCCTGGCAGATACACTTAACATTCTAACAAATGTAGAATACAAGTTTCTTTTTTCTTTTTTTATAAGAAAACATAGAATACAAGTCTTGCTCATTTTGTTTCCAAACTTTCAGCAATATTAAGCTTAACACATCACATAAACAGAAGAGAAGAATGGAAGGTTGCTCTATGTCTACATTCAACTCAGTCGGAAGATCACTTGAAATTTCACTGGAGCAAGGACAAGGAAACCCTTAAGCAAAACAGCAAGGAACTTTTGCGCATGCTACGATGATGCTATGTCACTGTACCTTGCACCATACCAGACATATAATCTCAAGTTTACGAATGAAAGAGAGTGAAGAGTTAGCAAATTTACACTAATGTGCGCCAACCCTCAACTCCAAATAGAGACTCCAAAAATATATCAAAACTGACGATTAAACGGGGTTTTTATTCAGTAAAGCTATAAGCACGCAACTATAGTTGCTTTTTGAACCACACAACTGCAACTGGCTGTTTTTTTTTCGCTTTTTCTTTTTTTTTGAATGACCGAGAAATCTGTCAGGAGCCAACCCTTAGGAACACCTGCAGCCTTGGAAACTCGAGGATAAAGGAAACGCCCCTCTACCCGTCTCCACCTAAATGCCAGATTTAGTTTGCATGGTGCAGGGCTCGAACCTGTGACCTAAGTCACAAGTCTCTCAACCTTTACCACTTGAACTAAGCTTGGGGGCGAAAGTAATGCGACTGGTGTTCATCAACCATTACTAAAAACTTTAGTGAGGAAAAAGGTGTTCAGCAAGGATTTTCTTCAGTGAGCTTCGCATACATGTGTCAATTGACCTGAACGACATATTTGCATCAAAAGTTACAAAAAATGTTAAAACCCCGTGTCTCACCCCATTTGCAGCTACTGACTCGTGTGTGTAAAGTAAAGCCAAGCAAGAAAATATGAAGTGTAACATGCAATTTTAATAAGATAGTATATTCAAGGCCCTACATAAAACCAAGAACTGAGCATATTTATAACAGAAGCATAGCTGTTGCTAACAGCTTCTTTCTACACAGAAACAATATGATCTTTTATAGGGTTTGGAGCAATCAGATTTTCGAAGTCAAGAAACATAGCAAATTCTTGGCAGATTTGAAGAATTACCTGAACAAAATCCCCAAAACTAGCATTTCAGAATAACGGACACCAAGAAAGCAAAGAGTTGAACAGAAACCGGTGGGGTATTGTTGCTAAAGAAAGAAAAATGAAACGTTTTTGGCTGCTGTCTTGGCCTGAGGTATGTAGTGGTGGGTCGTGTGTGGGTGGGGCGAAACGAGCTGGATCACCTTAGTGTGCGTGAGAGAGAGAGAGTGGCCGATCAGAAACTCTAATATCACATTTTCACCCCCCCCCCCCCCCCCCCCCCCGCTACCCACCCCACACCCACAAAACTCTTTAGGGAAACATATACCCTCATGGTCGTTTGCCGGTATACTCTTTTTGGTTATCCGAGGATAAAATTATACCGTCAATCCTACACTTAATAGTGGATATCTCTATCTTATCTTCTTAAACTAGGGATAAATTAATGATAATAATACGATAGGGATCCAAGAATTATTAAAAAGAATTAAGAAAAGTATGAAAATTAAAAGAAAATAAAGAAACAAAAAAAAATGATGAATTCAATTCAAGAAGTCTATTCTTGAAGTTGAATCCTAACAACAATAATTAGCTAACGAAGAACTAATCGCCTTTGATAGAGATTTAAAAAATAAGAGATAGATTGTGAAACCCAACCCGTAGAATAACAAGAACAACAATAAGCCTAAATTTATCACATTTCTTGAATACCTAGAAGTGATCTAAGATTTCGAAAGAATTTAATCTTACCACCTTAAGTTGAGTCTTGAAGGTTGAAGAATAAATTCAAGAGTAGCCACACACAAGAAAAATCTCATAATTTTTATTGATAATAGTCTAAGTCTAAAAGCAAAGAAGGTACCCTTTTATATAGGGAGGAGGGCATGAAATTCTACCTAAAAATTAAGGAAATAAAGTCCTAAACTACTTTGGACAACAAGTACAACTACAATAGGAAAAGAAAAACTCTAGGAAATAAAAACCAAGTCAATCTTGAAAAGTAATTCCAATAATCTTAGAAAAATAAAAACAAAACCTTAACTACCTAGGAAAGCATCAAATATGTCCTAACAAACTAGGAAACAAAATAAGGAACTTTAACTCTTTGTCCTGTGTCTTGGCCGCCCCTCCTTGAGCTGATTTATGGTGATTTAGACGCCTAATTTAGTTCCTCTTTGGCTGGTGCTTGGACCACAATCTACCTCCTCTTGGACTTGAACTTGGACCATGAAATGAGTGTAGCACTTAGCTAAATCATCTCCATAATTCTTGAGTTGTTCTTCTACCATTAGCGCATTCTTGATCTCCCATTGCAGCCCAATAACCTTGTCTTGCTTCTCCTTAGCTTGAGACTTTGTCAATGACTTTCTTGGTGCTTCTAAAACTTTATCATTGTTCATGGAGCTATCATTCCTCTCTTCTTGAAAAGAATTCGTCCTCGAATTTGAACCTACATCAAACAAAGATAAGTCAGCAACATTGAAAGCAGTACTTACTTGAAACTCACCTGGAAGGTCCAATTTGTAAGCATTATCTCCAATCCTTTCAAGTACTTTAAATGGATCATCTCCTCTAGGGTGCAATTTTGTCTTCCTTTTTGAAGGAAAACTCTCCTTCCTCCTATGAACCCAAACCAAATCACCAGGCTCAAAATAACTGGTTTTCGACCTTTCTTTTTCGTAAAGTTATTTACTCATTCTTCCTCTCAACTACGAGTCTTGTATGCTCATGAATAATCTTCATCAAATTAGCTTTCTTTTTCCCATCAAGACTAACCATCTCATTAGTAGGCAAAGGTAATAAGTCAAGGGATGTAAGGGGGTTAAAGCCATAAACAACTTCAAAAGGAGAATAATCAGTAGATGAATGAACAGTTCGATTGTAAGCAAATTCTACCATAGGCAAGTGATCCTCCCAAGAAGTTAATTTTCCTTTTAGAACAACCATTAACATATTTCCTAAGGTTCTATTTACTACCTCAGTTTGCCCATCAATTTGTGGATGACAAGAAGTAGAAAATAACAATTTTGTTCCCAATTTTCCCCAAAACACACGCCAAAAGTGGCTTAGAAACTTAGCATCCCTATCACTAACAGTAGTTAGAGGTATACCATGCAATTTAACAACTTCTCTAACAAATAAATCAGCAACACGAGAAGCATCATTAGTCTTTAAACAAGGAATAAAACGACCCATTTTTTAGAACGTATCTACCACAACAAAGATGATATCCTTACCATACCTTGTTCTAGGCAATCCTAACACAAAGTCCATAGAAATATCAATCCATGGTGAAATAGGAACAGGTAATGGCGTGTATAAACTATGTGGCAACACTTTAGATTTAGCTTGTTTGCATTCAAGTCTTTTCTCATATTAGGCCAAAAGAAATTTTCAGCAAGGATGTCAAGTATTTTAGGCACACCAAAGTGTCCCATAAGCCTCCCACAATGTGCTTCCCTCACAAAAACTTCTCGCAAAGAATAATTAGGGACAAATGTTGTAATTTGGGCCGGGCTAAACCAATCCGGGTTCTGGCGGGCTTGGGTCAGGCGGGCCCGGGACAAACGATCCTAATGGGTGGAACCGGCCCACTATGGGCCTAAGCCCACATGGGCCCGGGCTAAGTGGGTTGGGCCCACGGGCCTAAACGATCCGGACTATTTTTAATAAAAAAATTTATCTAAGGCAATTTCTTGTAAATCTTGTGACATAAATCTTGTAATTCAAATTTAAACACAAAAGTAGTAAAGAGATATTCAAACTTGCACTTAAAAATCCAAACGGCTAGTTTTTGAAATTATAATCGTTGGCTATTTTTAAAAAAATAATTTTTTTTATGTAATTATATTATATTATATTATCAAAGGAAATTTATTGTAAATTATATTATTTAATTATGACTTATTTCATGTTATTCAAGTTTAAACACAAAAATAGTAAAGAGATATTCAAACTTGCACTAAAAAATCCAAACGGCTAGTTTTTGAAATTATAGTCGTTGGCTATTTTAAAAAAGATAATTTTTTTTTATGTAATTATATTATATTATCTAAGGCAATTTATTGTAAATTATATTATATAACTATGACTTATGTCTTGTAATTCAAGTTTAAACACAAAAAAAAAAATGTAAACAAATATTCAAGGAAATGTCTTATAATTTTTATTAATAAGACATTTAAAAAAATGACAATATCTTTCTTAGTCTTCCTCACCCCTATGGAATGAGCACAACAAGGTACTAATACCACCATTAAAAGAAAAAAAACTAATTAAGATGTGCCAAAATACAAGTTACATATTAATGTACATATTATCTCTAACAAATTTCATAAATCCTTCAAGGTTCGGAGGAATTTTTGTTGGTGGTGGCGGAAAAAAAGCTTGTTCATCACCGCTTCCGGGCGAAGCAGCATCTTCCGCAAGTTCCGCTAGCATTTCTTCATAAGCTTCGTCTATCTCCGGTTGTGATTCAAGTAGTAACGGATCCAATCTCTAAAGAGTACTGATTTTTCCAAGCTCTCCCTCATAGACGCTCTATGATCACCGATTTGAAGTCTCGCTTGACTGAAAGCGCTCTCTGATGCCACTGTTGAAGCTTGAATACTTAAAATATCTCGAGCCATCCTTGAAAGAACCGGATAGTGTTTTTCTTTGTCCTTCCACCATTCCAAAACATTGAAGGTGCCGTCGGGATTCTCTGTTTCAAGGCCCTGCGACAAAAAACTTGAAGCTCATTTAGTTGTAAACTATCACCAATATTATCACCTTGAGAACCCCTGAACCCCGTCCAAGAACTAAGTAATTTTAGTCCCGCAGATCTTTTAGATGATTGCGAGCTAGACAAGGTAGGAGTTGGAACATTGGTTTTGCATGATCTAATGCAATTTGATAAGCATTATAAATTGTTTGAGCCTTTATTTTAATTGAGGCTTTTTCATCTATAAGTGTAGTATATTCCTTAGTTGAAAGTGGTAAAGCATTATAAATTTGAGTATACCAATAGTGAGGACCTCCTAATTTCATGGTAGGATTTAACATGGCTGCAACACAATAAAGAGGGGGGATAGAAAAAAAATATTTTTTAAACTTATCTTTCATATCATCAATAGCACATTGGTAAACTATCTCACCCTCTGAAAATTGAGTAAATAATTCTGCAAGTTATGAAATATAAACTAAACAGTTAGAAATAGTAGCATAATATTGCCCAGATAATTCATTAGCCCAATCTTGATTTGTAAGGTGCCCACCATCATCATCATCACCACCAACACGAGCATTATAGGTTGCGCTTATTGGATTTCTATATTCATATGCAACAACTAAACTTTCATACAAGTAATTTCATCTAGTCAGACTAGGTTTAGGAACCTTTCTTTCTCTAAGGCCAAATTCATCACATTTTTTATAATATTTTCTAACTCTACTTCTACGGTTTGAATAAAAAAGCCAACAAAGAGCGAATTTAACCTTTGCAATTTCAAAATTTAAAGTTTTCACACCATCACCGACGATTAAATGGTAAATATGAAAAATACATCTAACATGAAAAATATTACTAAATGCAGGACTTAGTGTAGTTGTAAGAAATCCTACAGCATTAGTGTTACTAGAAGCATTCCATTGAAACGGACATTATTTTATCTCTAATAAAAAAATATCTACAAATATCTGCAATTGTCTTAGCAATAAACTTACCTGTGTGACTTGAAGTAACTATTCTATAAGCAATAATGCGTTTTTGCATTATCCAGTCCTCATCAATCCAATGAGTGGTAATAGTAAGATAATCACGGTCATTACCACTCCTACCAATATCAGTAGTAATAGAAACGCGATTAACACAAATAACCCAAGCAGAAGGGTCAAGCCTATTTGAATTTGTTATTGGAAAATGAGGAGGAAGACATCTGTCATGGAGAGGCAATCCTCAAATACGTACTTTGACCTGACGGCTTACCCGTTCTATAAGAGAACGGTTCAACTGGTTAGGCGGTCTGGCGCATTATTCACTGCGCTTTATTTAAAGCAGTGTGCGTCATCCGGGGTGATAAAAAAGAACCATACCCTGTTGACAGTGTCCCTGTCCCTTAATCATCAGGCTACCCTCGGATTCTTCCCTCAACTTCTCAACTAGAGTTGGTGGTGGGACCTGTTGGCATAATGCCTAATATGAGTAAATAAATAACGCAAATATTGTTCATATTCATGTTTATATTTATAAATATCAGCCTTTACGGTTGTGCGAGGCCATCCTTTATAAGTAGGATTATAAATTCTTCTAATATAATGGACTAAGTGAGGGTTAGAGGGAAAACTATATGGTAAGCATATAGCAGTAACCATTTTTGCCAATTCTTCACGATCTTTATTTGGATCGTAATACAAAATGCCACCGGTAATAGTGTTAATTCTCGGTTGAACTAGATTCCTTGAGTACCTACACTTATCCCCTCTTACCTAACTTTCATTTGAAGTAATCTAGCTTTATCATTAGGGTGTTCCATTATGTGTCTGGTCAAACTACCCGTGTCGCCACGGTCTCCAATAAATTTATGAGACATCAAGACCCCACAAATTTTACACTTAGCCTTATTTTGATCTCTTAGTTGAGTAGAAAAGTGTCAAACAAGAGATGTTTCAGACCGTTTAGAATGTTGTCTATTAAAAGTAGGGGTTAATACAGGAGGGTCAGCCGGGGTATCATTTGGATTATTATCAGTTTGGTTAGCAACAGGACTAGTAGGTGTATCATCTAAATCCGGTTGCGTTTCATCTAAATCAACATTTTCCTCTGGAATACCATAAAGAACATTCATATATTCATCATTTAATTGTGAACCTGGTGTAAGATCATGTATGAATTGACTATCGGTAAATTAAAAATAAGGGTTATCACTATCAAGAATAACAAGTGGAGGAGGACGGGTAACAGGTCTAAGTCGGGGAGCCGGGGCCGGGGCCGGGAGAGTAGTAGCAGCTTGTCTACTAGATTCACAAATTTTAGATTTTCCATTACCACCAAACATTTTTTCAAAGAAAAGTCCATATTAATTATAAGGAAAATAAATTAAACAAACAAAACTATAATATTAAAACTTAAGAGTTGGAACGAGTTTACCAAATTGACGAACAACTTCTTGAAAATTGTATAATGTTGAAGACTTGAATACTTCAATTCACCAACTTCACAATTTTTCACAAATTTCAATAATAAAGTAAGCAATTATAGAAGAAAATTAGAGAGAGATTGATGATTTTGTGAGTAAAAATAAAAGAATGAGGGGGTATTTATAGTTGAGAATAGGAAAAAAGTGTAATTATAAAAACTTTGGGTTTAAAATAAAGTTTGGGGGCCAAATGGCTATTTTTAAAAATGCCAAACGGCTAAAATTAAAGGGCCAACAACTAGATTTTAAAATTCTGACCGTTGGCCATTTCTTAAATAAAATTTTCTTTTTATAAAAAAAAATAGTTGTTGGGCCCGTTTGGCCCGGTTGAACCGGTCTAGGCCCGCCTGCCGGTCCCGGGCTAAACGGGCCCGGGCTCACGATTCATACCCTAAGGCCCACCCAATATGGGCTCACAGGCCCGCCAAGACCGGACCCGCCATGGGCCGGCCCGTTTAGCCCACAATCCCAGATGGGCCGCGGGCCCGGTCCGGGCCCGGGTCAGGCCCAACCCACCTGCCAGCCACAGACACAAAGCTTATTCTCTTTTAAAAAAAATCCATCTTTCAGATTATACTTCTCAAAAGTCCCATTTAAACATACCGAAAATGCTACATCAAAATCAGAATCATCAACATATAAATCCTTAATATGAGCAAATCCCATCAATTTAGAAGTAAGAGTAGAAACAAGAGCGTACCTTCTTGAAAGCGCATCAGTAACTATATTGTCTTTACCTTGCTTGAAGCTAATCACATAAGGGAATGTCTCAATGAATTCAACCCATTTGGCATGTTTTCTACTAAGTTTACCTTGGTTTTTCAAGTATCTTAAAGACTCATGGTCAGTTTTTATCACAAACTCCTTTGGCCACAAATAATGCTGCCATGTAGCAAGAGCCCTTACCAATGCATATAATTCTTTATCATAAGTAAAATAATTCAATGCAGCCCCATTCAACTTCTCACTAAAATAAGCAATTGGTTTAAAATCTTGCATTAAAACAGCCCCAATACATCTACCAGATGCATCACATTCAATTTCAGGTAATTGTAACAAATGAGCAGAACACAATTTATCCTTCAAAATATTAAATGCATGCTCTTGTTCTTTTCTCCAATTAAAGACCTTATCTTTCTTAATGACTTCAATTAAAGGTGCAACAATTGAACTAAAATCTCTAACAAATATCCTATAAAAGCTGGCAAGTCCAAGAAAACTTCTAACTTCAGTCCAATATTTAATCGCTTTATTTTTTTCTTCATCTACCTCAACACCTTTTGAACTCACAACAAAACCCAAGAAAACTACCTTATCTACACAAAAAGTGCACCTGGATAAATTTGCATATAGTTGTTGTTCCCTAAGCACATTATAAACTTGTTTCAAATGTTCTACATGCTCTTCTAAAGATTTTGAAAAAATCAGAAAATCATCAAATAAATGACTACAAATTTTCCATGAAAATCCTTAAAGATATCGTTCATTAACCTCATGAATGTACTAGGTGCATTAGTTAACCCAAACGGCATCACTAACCACTCATACAATCCATATTTAGTTTTAAAGTCAGTTTTCCACTCATCTCCGGGATTCATTCTAATTTGGTGATATCCACTCTTCAAATCAATTTTAGATAATATTTGAGAACCATACAGTTGGTCAAGCATATCATCTAAACGAGGAATAGGATGGCGATACTTTACCGTTATTTCACTAATGGTGCGGCAGTCCACACGTATTCTCCAAGTGCCATCCTTCTTTGGAACCAAAAGCACGGGCACAAAACAGGGGCTCATGCTTTCTCTTACAGATCCCTTATCAAGCAGCTCCTCTACTTGTCTTTGCAATTCTTTTGTTTCTTTAGGATTGCTCCTATAAGCAGGTCTATTAGGAACTTGTGATCCCGGCACAAAATCAATTTGATGCGCTATTCCTCTTAAAGGTGGTAAACCTTTAGGAAGATCCTCAGGAAAAACATCTTCAAAATCTTGCAAAATCTTAGAAATAACACTAGGCAAAGAGGATGTTAGTGAATCATTATTAATAAGAACTTCCTTATAAGTGAGCAAGATAATAGGCAACCTTTTTTTTTTGCAATTAAACATCTTTGGCTTTTGCAAGGTTCACTTTTTTTTCAATCTTAGCCTCTTTCCTCTCACCAATGCTTTTTTTTCCCACTCTTTTCCACCTTTTCCTTTCTCTCTTTGCTGCCCTCTCTCTCCTCACACCTCACTTTTTCTTTCCTTTCAGTCTCTTGTTTTGATCCCTTCCCATGTTTCCCCATTGATTCTTTCATCTTTTTTTTATCTTCATACACTTGGGAAGGAGTTAAAGGTGCAAGAATGTATTTCTTGCCATTACGCTCAAGAGAGTATCTATTTTTCCTCCCATCATGAAAATCACTCCTATCATACTACCATGGGTGCCCCAACAAGATATGACAAGCTTGCATGGGTACTATATCACATAACTTCATCAGCGTACCTTCCAATCTTGAAGGAGACCATGTTCATTGCTTATTCACCTTGACCTCTCCACTATCATTGAACCATTGCAACCTATAAGGTCTAGGGTTCTTCGTCCATTCTAACCCTAACTTTTCCACCAAATATGAACTCACAACATTAGCACAACTCCCATTATCAATTATCATAGAACAAATTGTATCTTTAATATCACACCAGGTATGGAATATGTTTTCCCTTTGTTCTTAATTGAAGTGACACAAATTAATGTGCATAAGCCTCCTAACCACAAAATTCACCCAACTATCAATGTACTCCATCTCCTCTCGTTTTTCACCCTCTAAAAATTTGTCTTTTTGTTCTTCACTTGGTTCACTTTTTTCACTCCCATATCCCCCATCCACTTTAATTAGAATGTTTCTTCTACTTGGGCATTCATAAGCATTATGCCCTCTCCCTTGACACTCGAGACATTGAATAGAAGAAGTAGAAGTAGAAGTTTTTGGCATAAAAGGCTTACCCCCATCCTTGGATTCTAATTTGATCATGCCCTTGTCTTCAGGGAATTTAAGAGTAGGTGTCTCCTCTGATTTTTGCCATTGCTTCTTTGGAATAGCAGTTGGCCGGCTTCTCCATGAGCTAGATTGCTGTCTCCTTTTGTTTTGTCTTTCTACCTTTATATCTAATTCAACTAACTCATCTAAAGTTACACATTGTTGTAATTCGACTACATCAGTTATTTCCTTATTTAAACCATTCAAAAACCTAGCCATTGTAGCCTTATCTTCCTCCATACAATTAGCTTGGATCGTAGCCATATCCATAGCCTTAAAATACTCATCTACAGACATGGACCCTTGCCTCAAAGTTTGAAGATGTTGTTGTAGATCATTTTAAAAGTGTGATGGCACAAATCTCTTCTTCATTACCCTCTTCATCTCTGCCCACGTAGCAACGAGTTCTTGTCCTTCTTGCAATCTGTCCCTAGAAAGCTTTTTCCACCAGATTGTTGCATAGTCAGAAAACTCAGCAGCAACAAGTTTAACCTTTTTACCCTCAGAATAGTTGTGGCAGTCAAAGATGGCTTCAACTTTTCTCTCCCAATCAAGGTACAAGTCCAGATCCCTTGTTCCCTTGAAAGATGGCATCTTCATCTTTATACTACTCATATTATCATCCTCTAGTCTTCCTCTTTGTCCCCTCCTATCTCTTCCTACCCTCTCTACATCAATATCATCATTAAAATCTTCGATAAGGTTTTCTTGATTTACAATGGGAGTAGGAGGTACATTTCTCCTAGCTTGGGGTCTAGCGTTATTTCTCCTACTAAGTTCAGCTATTGTAATATTGTTTACCTTGAAAATGATAATTAAAATTATATTTGATTATGTGGTTCTAAAAACACGTGATCTATTTTAATACCAGTTGTTTAGGCAGTTGATGCTAGGTGGGAAGTGAGAAAATGAAATAAGAGCGAAAGGTAATGAAATTATATAAACCGAACAGTGGAGGGACAGGGTCTCGAGCTTGGTCGGAATGGACCTCGAGGTCGAGCTTAAGGGCTTGACAAGGGGCTGTCGAGAATGATATAGCAATATCAAAGGCCTCGAGGATGGCCTATTTTTGATTAATAACAAGAAATAAATGGAGAACAACTAATGAACACAATAAATGAAAGGCAATAAATCAGTGAAACAATTGTAGAGAATGTTTGAGTTAGAGAGTAGAGAATGTTCTTGTTCTTGTATTGAATATTATGTATCTTACAAAGTGACAAGGGTCCCCTTTATATATGAGGGGGAATCCCAACATAGTACATGTGTAATTTTACAAAAGAGAGATGGCTGGTACAACCATTTAATGCCACGGTACGGGCCTGTACTATTTTGCGTACTTGGTCAGCTTTAACCACGTGCCTTCTGGGGATTTCTCGCCTTTCCATGATGGTCTCTAATCTACACTACTTCGAGGTCGAGAACCCTCGATGCCCCCCCTCGATGCCAAAACTTGAACCTTCGAGCCTTCTGAGTGCCGTAATGATCGTAAAATCCGGTTCTCCAATTTTAGCCGTATACAGATAGTCCCCGCATTTCTTAGAGTGGAGTGATAAGAAACGGTCTTGACTTATTGCCTCTTCGATATCAGTATTATGATGTCAGTCTCTTCAGAACATTAAATGATGTAACATAAAAACTGCGCAGAGGTCGCTGTCAACACAATTCTCGAGAAGCCCACGAACCGTCATTGGTTCGACCTTTCTGCTTCAAGCATTCCCAAAGGGCCTCTATAAATACTTCAATCACCTGACTTTTCATAATTTTACATCTTCTTCAAACCTTCAAACTTTTACTAAGTGTTGTTCACTCTTACCTTCTATCTGCGTTTGCTTCTTCATCTTCTCTCTTCAAAACTCAATTATAACCATGGCAAAAACTTCCAAAACGGTACCACAAAAAGAGGGAGCCACTTCTTCATCATGCCCGTCTAAGGGTAAGTTAGAAACTCCTCCTACCATCAAGCAGTGCATCCCTGGTCCTTTCGACACCGTCTCTGATTTCATAATTGAAAACCTCCTTCTATACCGGGCCGATGCAAGACTGTGTCCCGATACATAAGTGTAGTATCGGATATAGAGAGGGTAAAACTTGACTGCCGTTGGGGGGAGGCAGCGCGAGTGGAAATCCCTACAACTGACGAAATCATAGTCACGCATAAGGCTGGCTTTCTCAGTGTATACACATACCCTTTTACCTTAGGCCCCGTAGATCTTCCTCTCCACCGATTGACCCGGTGATTCTCGACTTTTGTAGCCAATACCGAGTGACACTCAGTCAGATTTATCCTTCTTTTCGAAGGATCATATATATGATTCTAGATATTACCTACATGGTCGAGGAATGATTTTCACCCTCGACTATTTGATCAGATTATACAACCCTCGTCTCTTCCGAGTGGGCCTAATTAAGCTGCACCGTCGATCTGCCAAGTCGTTCTTCGCCTGCATCGATGAGGATAAGGATCAGGGATGGATGAGCCGATTTGTTAAAATCAGAACTTTGGACGTCGTCCCTGTTGATAGGATGCCATTCCCGGAGGAGTGGAATATGAAGCGTAAGTATCCCCATATTTATTATGTTTTACCACCTCTTTTTCTCCTACCGATCTGAATATCCTCTCTTTTTGACTATGTAGCCACCGTCGGTTCCCCGGCGCAGTCCAGGACCTTCCAGGGTAGGTCAAACTTTTGGACTCCCCATTTCTATACAACAAACGCGTCTGGCGCGATCTGACTAAAACACGGTGGCAGGCTAAGAACCACGGTATGCTCTCGTTGTCGTTGTTTTTTCATTCTTTCTATGTTTTTTCGATGATGGTATTTTTCTTGATATAACATGTTTGTACAGGACTTGGGGAAGGCGTGTTGATGTGACCGCCCCCTCCTGGTGAGGAAGAGGTGACGAAGACTGCCAAGGACAAGAAAAGGAAGAAGTAGGCCTTGGCGGAGTCTCCAAAATCCAAACAGGCAAAGGCTCAGAAGCCCAAGACCGATGCCACGGTCCTATCCTCAATGGCCGCTGAGAGCCTGCGAGCCAAGGAAGAGAGTGATGATACTTGCCCTTTGGCACAAAGGGCAAAGTGAAGCACTAACGCTTAAAAAATTGTAGGGCAGAAGGCTACCGAGGCTGAGGTGGTCGGAGCGGGCCCGCCTTGTGCTGATGAGACCCTTGAGGAGTGTTCGGGTACAGTCCCCGAGTTGTTTCTCGGACATGGCACAGTCTGTACTGATGAGATCGAGGGCCCCATTTCTGATACTTCTTGGGGGCTAGAGGAGGCTTCGATCGAGGCCGATGTTGCAAGTGGATTACAGGCGGGCCCATCGTTTTCCCCTGGGGAGATACGAGATGTCTGGGATGGGAGTGCCCCCGGTTTGGAACTTCTTATGGAGAGGGAATTTTGAAGGTGTTGAGGAGGAGGCCGATATCGATGCCTTTGTTGCGCTCGAGGAGGCCGAGAGGCTTCAAAAGCAGGTAACCTTTTTTGATATAATATTCTATGCCTTGAATTTCTATTCTTTCTTTTCTTACTTTCTTCTTTTGTGATGCAGGTCAAGAGGCTATATGACTAAGACTTCTCTAAGATGAAAGATGAGTTGACTCATCGTGGAGAGGAGCTTGAAAAGCTCATATCGGACTCAGTTGAGCTTGAGGCTCTATGCGCCCGAAAAGAGGAGGAGTTGAGCAACCTCCGGGCAGGCTCGGAGAGGGTTCTCCAAGAGAGGGCCGATTTTATCGAGCAGGTACTCTGGCACTCAATATTTTTACCTTTTATCACCATGCTCGGTGTTAATTAGCTTGTCTTCTGCATTTTTCAGATTAGGCAGAAGGACGCCCTAGTGGGGCAGCTCCGAGGGGATATTGCGGCTAAGGACGCTGAAATCCTTGAGCTGGCACGGCTGAATGATGTCGTGGCTTCAGAGAGGGACACGCTTCGGGAGAAGCTATCCTCAACTCAAGACCTTCTTCGAGGTGCTCGGGAGGAGGCTACTGCATTTTCTGCGTCCAGATCTGAGGCCGATGAGTTTGTCTCTTCATACAGTAGGGATGCTGCTGCCACAAATGATCGGGCCAGGGATATATCCGAGAAGGCCGAGCTAAATTTGGCTCGGGCAGTTGCTTATGCTCGCTCGCAAGCCAGGAGGCAAGCCTTCGAGGAAGTGAGTGCTAAGGGTGTCGAGATCGAAGAAGCCAGGGCCCTGGAGAAAGAATCGGTAATGCTGACTACGTTCGACGAGGGCTCTAAAAGCGGCTGGAGCAGCAGCGAAGGCGAAGAGTAGATTCACCTACTGTTTTTCCTTTTTCCTTTTTTTGTATGTGGGACCCTCGGGGGAAATTTTTGTAGAAATACCCTTGTAAATGCATTTTTGAAATAAAATATCTCTTTGTTATACACTTTCCAAACTTTTCCCTGTAATGCTTTACGCAAAATTCGTCTTTCATGCTTCAATTTTAGCCCTTCAGAGCCCGTACTTGTAATAGTAGATCCCCTCGAGATAGAACACCTTCTCGAGGCTAGGTCGGCATGGGAGTTTCGATCCCTCGAACGCTATGTGACAGTGTCATTTATGTGACATGACTGTGAAATGACCGAGGTAGCCCTGCCGGTACACTTCCCCAAAAGCAATGACAACTTTGTCAGAATTAATTGGCTTTCAAAGTAGTTGAATAGTCGCCGCTTGTTCTATATATATACTTGCTTCCTCTTTATTTTAAGTCTTGAAACTTTGCAAAACTAGCTTTCTTTTCATTGTTCTCTTCATTTTCTCATCTTGCTAAACTATTTTCATTTGTTCTTCTTTACCTTTCCTTTAGTAGTTATGGATGTCGTGCCCGAACCCGTTCACCAAGAAGAGGGAAATTTTACCTCTTCTCCAGCTTGGTTGATGGTACACCGCCGGCGTACGGTGAGTTAACCTCGTGTTGTTTTGTCCGAAGAAAGACTTTGCACTAGAGAAACCCTTCGATGCTCCGGGGCATCGAGAACACGCTTCAAGGTTTATTTGATCGATAGAAGAGAGTCACCTCGAAGCCGCGAGGAGAGATTTCGGATGGGGAGAAAATGTGATGCTGCAGATACCTTCCCGAGAAGAGAATATTATGACCCATGTAGAGGGATTCTTAACTGTGTATACCTACCCATTTACATTAGGCCCCCTCGACCGACTTGTGCTTGAATTTTGCAAAAGGTACCGAGTCACACTGGCTCAGATTCATCCGTCCTTTTGGCGGATAGTGCTGATAATGAAGTACTTTACCGAATAGGCTGAGCTCGAGTTTACCCTTAGCCACCTTATTAGATTATATCAGCCTCAGCATTGTCGATGCCTGATTGCGTTACGACGCCGGTCCACCAAGCCTTTCATTGCCAGCGATGATGAGGACCGAAACCGAGGATGGATGAGTTAATTTGTCTGAGTGAGGACCGTCGATATCATTCCTGCGGAGTTCCTGTCATTTCCCGAAAAATGGAACTTCAAACGTAAGTACCATGTCGTACCTTAGTGTCCTTTAGTCTTATCGATTTATAAGAGTGTTTCTTTTTCTCTTTCTCAGCGGTCCCTTGGATGCCGGAGGAGGTCCCCGATCTTGCAGACTGGAGTCAGAGGCTGGCATCTTCCTCAAAATATGACGAACGCAAGTGGCGAGATCTGTCGAAGGGCAGATGGTAAGTAAAGCACCACGGTATGAGCCGTGTGGTTGCCTTTTGAGTAGCACTTTATTTTAAGTGTACTAACTCTACCACCGTAGGTGTTGGTGGATTCTCCAAGGTGAGACTGTGTACCTTCGAGGAGAGGGAAGGCCCGTCGGCTTCGGAACCGAGGGAGGATAATAAGCAAAAAAGATCCTCTATGGATAAGGACATTCTCAATGAAGCGAGGCCTTCCCGGAGACACAAAGGAGATGCTTTCGCTGAGGAGGAATTTATATACGTCGGTCATTCTGTGGACATCAACTCTCCTCGGGAGGATGATTCTTCATCTACGGCTGGAGCCGGGGGCCCTCCCGAGGTTGCCGATTCTGTTAGGCCAGAGACCTCTAATTTCAAGGGAGAGGTTCCTCAAGAGGGAAAGAGCAAGAGTCCTCCACCATCGTCTACTTCCGCCCTCGAAGGTACTTTGAGGGACGTTCGGGGCCGGGGGCCGCTGGAACCAAGTGGGGTCTCGAGTGATCATGCCCCTACCGGGAGTGGTTCAATTGGGGCCGATGGGGCTAGGCCCATAGACGCATGCTCGACTTTTGAGGAGGCTCACCGACTCTATTCTGAGGTGAGTTTTGGTTGGCTTTGTAGGTTTTTCAGTTTTGTATTTTCATTTTTTGAATAGACGCTTCTTTTTTGTAGGCTTTTGACAAGCTCAAGTCCGAGCTTTTCCGTTGCGAGGCCAAGTTGGGGAAAACCTTGGGCAAGGAGAAAACTCTCAGGCTTATTTGTAATGATAAGACGAAAGAATTTATATGCCTTCGATCGGAGGTGAATTGAAGCCGAGATTACGAAGGCAATCTCGAGCAACAGGTAATTCATATTTTTAGAGAGTATGTGCTTCCTTTCTCACCTTCGAGAATTAATGTTTTGGTGTTTCAGTTGCAGATAAAGACAGAAACGTTGGAACGCCTTTGGGGCGAAGTCGGGGCAGGTTAATTCTGAATGCAATGCGTTGAAGGCGCAGATAGGCGTTCATGCAGCGGCCCAAAGGAATGCTTTGGCCAAGGCTGCTGCCCTAGAGATACAACTTCGCAATGCCCGAGAAGATAGCTCGATTCAGACGAGCATGATTGCCAAGCTTGAGACTAATCTTTTAAATATGGAGGCCGAGGTCGTGGACGCCCGGGCTGAAGTTGAAGAAGTTCGAGCAAAGGCTGATAAGAAAGTGGTCGTTTATTTGAAAGATGTTGCTGATGCCCGGGTTGAGCTGAGGGGAGATTTTGAAAAAGAGAGGAGGGGCAATGAGTATGCCCGATATAGGTCTCGGAGGGAGACTCTCGAAGAGATTCATGCTAGGGGCTTTGATCTCTCGGAAGAAATAAAGCAGGCCAAGGTGGATGAGATCGACGCCAAGTTTTTCCGGTGCCGATGCTGATATTTGAAGGCTTCCGAGGGAGCTGGTCCCTAGGGAAGACTAGGTTTTCCTTCCTTGTTCTTTGTATAGACTCATGTGGGAGAAGTGTAAATGCATATTTGTAATACACACATATATATATATATATATAAATGCATATTTGTAATATACATATATATATATATATGAAAGATTCTTTGTTTTTTCTGATTTGCTTGTCGATAACTAGCCCGATAAATTGGACTTCGAGATGAAACCCTTGGGGTTATCAATTGGCCCTGAGGCTTTTTAGGCTGGCCCGTGTGCTCTTATGTATTGGGTCGGTATGCCCTTTAATGTGGCTGGTGACTCGGGCTCTTACGCATTTGGCCCTTAGGCGCTTTAGTTAACCGTTTCAAGATCAGTCTCCGAGTCGGGTTTCGACTCCAGCTCATCGATCCTCAGGTTTTTTGAATCGGCCCTAAGGCTTTTTAGGCTGGTGACTTGGGTTCTTATGCATTGGGTAGGTACGATCTTTAATGTGGTTGGTGACTCAGGCTCTTACGCATTGGGTCGGTACGACCTTTAACCGGTTCTTTTCGATGTTTTTTTGAAGTAATTGGAGGCCTGCGATTTTATGGCAAAAGTCGGACGTCTCCGAGTTGCGTTAGTTTGGCCGGAGCCTTATGACGGTGGTCATTGTATTTGGCCGTAGCCTTTTAGTCCCCGAGTGAGATAGTCTCGGCGTCTATATTGAAGGTATGCCTTTTTAGGGGTCTTACAAGTTCGAATATATAGCCTTGACTTTGATATCGGGATTATGCCTTTTTAAGGTCTTACAAATTTGTACATGCCTTGCTTGAGGTCTTACAGATTTGTACATGCCTTGCTTGAGGTATTACAGTTTTGATGTTGCCTCGTGGAGGGCTTACATCGGTGCCTTATGGAGGGCTTATGAGCTCGAAGTTGTCGTCCCTGAGGTCTTATGGCTTCGAGTTTCTGGTAACTCAATGGGGTGACTGTCGAGGACAGTCCCCGAGTCGGGGTTATGCCTTTTTTAAGGTCTTACAATTTTAATGTTACCTCGTTGAGGGCTTAGATTGTTGATATCGCCTCATGGAGGGCTTATACTGTTAATATTGCCTCATGGAGGGCTTACAAACTTGAAGTTGCCGGCCTTGAGGTCTTATGGCTTCGAGATTTTGGTGACTCGATGGGGTGATTGCCGAGGACAGTTCCCGAGCGTTTGGAAATTTTTTTGCCCTAGGGCCGTTTCTTGTGAAAATAGCAAACTTCTTTGACGCACGAAGTGTTTTGATGATAAAATATTATTCTCCGATTACTTGGTACAAGTACACATTTTCACCATCGAGGGTTTGATTATTCTATGTGGACACGGTTCATTCGACCGTTTGGTCCTATACATTGTTCTCCTGTCGAGACCCTCTTTGGCATGTTTCAGTGATCTCCCGGGGGATGCCCCTCAGCATTTGAGGTTGATCGAAGAGAAGCCTTGAATACTTGGTGAGTTCTCCTTAGGTAGCACATGGGTGTTGCCTCGTTAAAAACCTCGTCGGTAAAACCCATTTGGGATAAAATCCGACGTGAGGGAAAAAAGAGCGCAACGCATGCTTTAAAACCTAAGGCCTTCGAGCTGGAGGGTGCTCCGATTCTTTTCAATCGAACACCTGCACATAGGTTAGTGTAGAACGTGAAGGAAAGAGGGAGAGGATTGTACCTTAACTGTGGTGGCGTTCAAGCCTCGATACGCTTCAGTTACTCATTCCGAGGACGTGGCACGGTCCTTTAATCATTCATCGAGGATGAAGTTTGTGATTGCTACTTGGCTACTTGATTGTTATTTGGCTCCTTCAATGTAGAAGGTGCCAGCATCAGTGCCACATCGTGTACTGTGAACATTTCTTTTGCTGCGTGTTGTTCCTTATATACTGTATTTATTCCATCCTTCGTAGGGAACTTCATCATTTGATGAAGAGTTGACGGCACCACCCTCATACTGTGAATTCATGGCCTCCTGAGCAATGTGTTGTATCTTATGTCATCTTTGATGACATGAAACTTAGTGTTTTGAATTGTACCGTCCACGCTTACTGGGAGGATGATTTCCCCTTTTGTTGTTTCGCTTTCCATGTTGAACCCGTTGAGGATACGGGAGGGGGGCACGACCTGGTCGAGCAACCCGAGTTGCTTTACCACCCTCGACCTAATTATATTGGCCGAGCTACCTGGATCCACGAGCACACGTTTAACATGAAGTTTATTCAAAATAAAAGAAATTACCAGTGCATCATTATGAGGTTGAGACAAGGTCTCGATGTCCTCTTCGCTGAATGAAAGAGCATCTTTAGGTGTGTAGCTCTGAGTTCGCTTTTCCCTGGTGATGGATACTTTTGTTCGTTTGAAAATGGGTCCCTAGGGGACGTCGACTCCTCCAATAATCATGTGGATGACGTGTTGTGGTTCTTCTATTTTATTTTTCCATTTTGCCTCTCTTTCCCGGAATTGGTTTTTGGCTCGGTCGCTGAGGAACTCTCGAAGGTGCCCTTTGCTAATCAGTCGGGCCACCTCTACTCGTAGCTGTCTGCAGTCCTCGGTCCTATGGCTGTGCGTACCGTGAAATTCGCGTATCAAGTTAGGGTTCCTTGGCGAAGGATCTGATAATACGGGTCTTGGCCATCTGGTGTCTTTGATTTTACCTATGACTGATACTATATCTGAAACATCAACATTGAAATTGTACTCAGATAGCCGGGGTGCCTCTATCGGCCCTGTGTGCCTGTCGAACTCTGCTTTGTTTATGAGTCCCCGAGGATTTTGGCCTCGGTCCATACTTTTGATCACTTCGAGGTATGTTACGCCTTGGGATATTTCTCTGATTCTCTATGTACGATTGATACCTTTCTTTGTTTGGCCTTGGCTCTCTTTCTGGAAGCCTCGATTCTTTGGCTAAGACTCTACTATGATACACCGAGCCCAAGGGGGCTTCCAATTGGTCGTCCTCGACCCTGATCTTCGATTGATACCTGTTGTGTACATCCGCCCAAACTACCGCGGGGTACTCGATTAAGTTTTGCTTCAGCTGTTTTGAAGCTATCGAGCTTCGTTCATTCAAGCCATGAGTGAAGGCTTGCATCGCCCAATCGTCGGAGACCGGTGGTAATTCCATTCGTTCCAGTTGGAAGCGGGATATGAACTCCCTCAACATCTCGTTCTCTCTTTGTCTGATTTTGAAGACATCAGATTTCCTTGTAGTGACCTTGATGGCACCAGTATGTGCCTTCACAAAGGAGTCCGCCATCATGGCAAATGAATCTATCGAGTTAGGGGGCAGATTATGATACCACATCATGGCTCCTTTGGATAGTGTTTCTCCAAAAATTTTCAATAGGACGGATTCAATCTCGTCAGCTCTTAGGTCGTTCCTTTTCACATCACAAGTGTAGGCAGTAATGTGCTCATTGGGGTCCGAGGTTCCGTTATACTTCGGGAGATCGGGCATTCTGAATTTCTTCGGGATGGGCTTCGGAGCCGCACTTGATGGGAATGACTTCTGCACGAACTTCTTCGAATCTACACCCTTGAGAATCGGCGGTGCGCTCGGGATCTGATTGACCCTCGAGTTATATATCTCCACTTTTTTGTCGTTGGCTTCTATCTTCTTTTCACCTGATTCGATCCTCTTTTGAGGTCCTCGAGCATCTTCATAATAGCGGGGTCGGCCGCTGACCCGTTGTTGCTCGACCTCTCCGGTGCCTGTTCACCTCGAGGAGCCGTTTCTTGTGGCGCTGTGCTTGGAGTTTTTTGATGGCTTTTTAGTTGAGCAATAGCCACTTGTTGTGCTTGCAACATCTCAAAAATAACGTGAAGGATAACTTCTCTTTCCCTTTGAGCAGGGGCCCTATGTTTTTCATGTTGGTCTCCCTCGCGCTCACTTCCGTCTGTATGAGAGCTTATATCGACATGTCGACCGTTGCATGAGCCTTCATCAACGGTCATTTGTATTGGTGTCCCTTTAGGGTTTTGCGGTGGTATACTGGTGCTTGAAGCAGCTGCACCGTTCTCTCCATGATCCTCAGGGCCGTTGTTTTCATGTGCATTCACTGAGTTAGACATTTTTTGACCTGAAATTGACGATTCTTGGACAAGAAAAAGTTTAAAGAATAACTTGCGTTTTCAGGAAACCAACACCAAAACAATCACTTTTATTTTTAGCCCCACAGTGGGCGCCAAATTTTTTATATTGAAAATGATAATTACAATTATATTTGATTATGTGATTCTAAAAACACGTGATATATTTTAATACCAGTTATGTATGCATTTGATGCTAGGTGGGAAGTAGAATAATAGCGAAAGGTAATGAAATTATGCAAACTGAACACCGGAGGGACGGGGTCTCGAGCTTGGTCGGAATGGACCTCGAGGTCGAGCTCAAGGGCTTGACAAGGGGCTATCGAGAATGATATAGCAATATCGGAGGCCTCGAGGATGGCCTATTTGTGATTAATAACAAGAAATAAATGAAGAACAACTAATGAACACAATAAATGAAAGGCAATAAATCAGTTAAACAATTGTAGAGAAAGTTTGAGTTAGAGAGTAGAGAATGTTCTTGTTCTTATATTGAATTTTATGTATCTTACAAAGTGACAAGGGTCCCCTTTATATATGAGGGTGAATCCAAACATAGTATATGTGTAATTATTACCAAAGAGAGATGGCTGGTACAACCATTTAATGCCACGATACGGGCCTGTACTATTTTGCGTACTTAGTCAGCTTTAACCACGTGCCTTCTGGGGATTTCCCGACTTTCCATGATGGTCTTCGATCTACACTGCTTCAGGGTCGAGAACCCTTGATGCCTCCCCCCCTCGATGCCAAAACTTGAACCTTCGAGCCTTCTGAGTGCCGTAATGATTGTAAAATTGAGTTCTCCGATTTTAGCCGCATACAAATATTTTGCTCAGCACTGGTTTCCCTCGTCTCTTGGAATTGCAAATTCAGCAATTCCACCTTTCAAATTGTTGGTGCATAGCTTGCAAGGTGAAATCATTCCTTCGTTTGATTTCCCCTTCTTGAAGAACCCTTTGTTCATCATCACTACCTGTACGAGACATCTTGAACAAAGCAATATATATCTCTCAATTTGGCTTTTTCCTCTGATTTTCTCATCTCTCTTGCCTTTTTCCACTCACTGCAACTTTTGGCCGTTAATCTTTAGATTTATTAATAAACCTTACTAGTCAGAACCCTTAGTGATAAGAATAAAGAGTTTAGAAAAAGAAAGGAAAGTGAATGACGAAACCTAGGAAGAATAGGAATTCAATTCAAGAAGTCTATTCTTGAAGTTAAATCCTAACAACAACAGTTAGTTAACGAAGAACTAATCTCCTTTGGTAGAGATTTAAATAACAAGAGAAAGATTGTGAAACCCGACCCTTTAGAATAACAAGAACAACAATAAGCCTAAACTTATCACCTTTCTTGAATACCTAGAAGTGATCTAAGATTTCGAAAGAATTTAATCTTACCACCTTAAGTTGAGTCTTGAAGGTTGAAGAATAAATCCAAGAGTAGCCACATACAAGAGTGCAAGAAAAATCTCATAATTTTTATTGATAATAGTCTAAGTCTAAAAGCAAAGAAGGTACCCCTTTATATAGGGAGGGGGCACGAAATTCTACCTAAAAATTAAGGAAATAAAGTCTTAAATTACTTTGGACAACAAGTCCAACTACCATAGGAAAAAGTAAAACTCTAGGAAATAAAAATCAAGTCAATCTTGAAAAGTAATTCCAATAATCTTAGAAAAATAAAAACAAAACCTTAACTACCTAGGAAAGCATCAAATATGTCCTAACAAACTAAGAAGCAAAATAAAGAACTTTAACTTCTTGTCCTATGTCTTGGTCGCCCCTCCTTGAGCTGATTTATGGTGATTTAGATGCCTAGTTTAGTCCCTCTTTGGCTGGTGCTTGGATCCCAATCTACCTTCTATTGGACTTGGACTTGGACCATGAAATGAGTGTAGCACTTAGCTAAATCATCTCCATAATTCTTGAGCTGTTCTTCCATCATTAACGCCTTCTTGATCTCCCATTGAAACCCAAGAACATTGTCTTGCTTCTCCTTAGCTTGAGACCTTGTCAATGGCTTTCTTGGTGCTTCTAAAGCTTTATCCTTGTCCGTGGAGATATCAATTAGTCCAGAGATTATAATCTCAATAATAATGTGGTCCACATACCAAACGATCCCTCAAAGCAAATCTAGTTCGACGGTTACTCGAGCTCATACGTACTATTCTTTTTAGCTCTCTCGAACAAAACAAATACAATGATTTTAAAGTAGGACAGTCGCAATCTCTATCGATAAGAGAGAGATGTTCAAATGGTAACTATACTCACTTTCAATTTTTAGGTTGCATTCGAGCAACCAAGAGAGAAAAGTAGAGAATTAAAGTTGCATTCGAGCAACCAAGAGAGAAAAGTAAAGAACTCTTGTAGGAATGTGTTAAAAAATAAAAAAGTTGCAACCTTCAAAATTTGGGAAAATGAGGTGAAACAGTTCGAACTAACAATTTATAAAGTCCAAACTGTTATAAACTAAAACTACATGAATAATTCATGAGGTTCAAACTTTCACACTCCAAATATAAAAATATTGCCGGAGTTTCAAATTGTTTAACCAAAAAGTAAAATTCTTAGTCAAAGTCTATTTTTAGAAGAACTCGGGTTACTGATAACCAAGAAATTCCTTACTTTCTCAATTATACGAAAGGAAATAAACGTGACAAAAGATATTGAAATAATTGATTGAAAAGCAAAAGAAAATAATTGTATTCCAATATAAGTAAGAACGTGCCTTTACAAGTAGAATTCTCTTCCCTTATATAGAGGTTTACAAATATAACGTTTCCTTCCATTTATGGCTAAGTCATTATGAGTCTTAATGGCATTAATGATCCGTTGTAATTGGTAATCATAAATGTTCATGAACATTCTGTAACGATTCTGATTCTCCCTCCTTATTAATTGAAGGTTCATGTATCTTCCCTTTTCATTGTCTTGATTCATTCCGTCCATGTCTCTTCATTGAACAATTTAGGCCCGAGCATATGCGTCCTTTAATCTCGTGAGTGATTTGATCATACCTCTTATAACTCGTATATCTTTTAATTGTAATACTCCAGTTGTCATCTTCTTATTGATCCATGTATCATGCCCTGCCAGCCAAATTTAATTCTACGTGTATTATTTATTTTCCATCAATACACAAACCCCATAATCGATTCAAGGAGTTCCAACCTTAAAGCTTGCAATTCAATGCAGATATACCTAATATATAGCCTATTTTATCGCAGTATGAATGCATATATTATAGAAGTTAAAAAATTATAACTTGGATGAAGTGTTGGTATACTTTTTTGTTGAATAAATAAGAATTGGTTAGCCTTGAATAAGAGGGATGGCTAACATCAATACCTAAGAGACCATAACTAGCATCTTAGCTTGACCGTGTTGCTTATTAGATTATGAAAATGTGTGATAGTGCACTAGAGCATCTGTTTCAACAGTATAAGGGATAAATTGGAGGATGAGTGTGTTTGGAAAGATGACACTGAGACAAAAGCTTTCAATTCAAATTAATAAAGGAAAAAAACTCCATCATTGTCTGCTAGAGTTTCACAAATAAAAAAAAATCGAACTCTATTGCTCAATTCTGAAGTTTTTACATGTAGAGATTTTTCGAATGTCAATATAGTACATTGTAGTTTCACAAATAAAGGTTTCGAAATCTAGCACCAGTTGCTGGAGCGTATAATTTTTCTAAAAATTTTGTATCAAAAGAGTGACAAAATGTTATTGAAATAGTAGTTAAAGCTTAGGGTGTGTTTGGTATAAAGGAAAATATTTCAATTTTTTCATGTGTTGGTTGGTTTAAATGTGAAGGAAAATGTTTCCTTATGAACTCATTTTCCTCCAAGTTGAGGAAAATGTTTTTCTTATCAAGAGAAGGGAAAACATTTTCCAAAACTCCTTTTCAACCTTCCCCACCCTCACCAACCCACTCACCTACCCCACTCCATGCCTATCCACCCCACCCGCTTTTTCGAAAAAGGCTTTTTTTTTTAATTTCAGTTTTTTTTCCGTCACCACTCACTCTACTACCCCGCAATTCTTTTTTTTTTTTT
>ML301147.1:0-64233 GCA_005239505.1 Nicotiana paniculata
AGTGGGGTGTTTGGGTGGTCTTGTTTTTATTTTTTCCCGTTTTTATTTATTTATTTTTTTTTTATTTTTTATTTTTTTATTATTTTTATTTAAATTTATTTTTCTTAACTTTTTTTTTTTTGAATAAAAGAAGATAAGATACATATGTATATGTATATATATATATCTATATATATATATATGTAAATATATGTATATATTTTCTTCTACTTAAACATAGGAAAAATCTTATATTCTAAGGATGTGAATATTTTTGTTTTTTTTTTAATTTTCTTAAATAGAACCTATTAAGAGTAAGATAAAAATTTAACATATTAAGATTAGATATAACCTTAATATTTATAGCAAAAAAGTATAGAATTTGGGTGTGGTCAAAAAATAGTTGTTCACAGCCCTCACTATGCAATGTATAATGTAATCAATGTAAATCATGGCACGACATCACCCTTCGTGCTTTTACTCTCTTTCCTCATAGTATAATTAATAAATATCGGTACGAAATGGTACATCGTACGGCACGGCATCACCCTTCGTTCCTTACACTCTTTCCTCACAATATAATCAATGAATATCGGTACAGAATGGTACATCGTACGGCATGTCATCACCCTTCGTGCTTTACACTCTTTCCTCACAACATCAAAAAATGCACGACATCACCCTTCGTGCTTTAACACTCTTCCTCACCCAAACATCAATCACAAACAAGGGAAAGGGAGTAAACACAATAGAAATAGAAATCCCGGCAAGGGAACAATAGCAGTAATCTCAACATCCCAGCAAGGGAGACAATATCAAACAATACACGGCATCACCCTTCGTGCTTTACTCTCATTCTAGCCAAGACAAGTGCACGGCATCACCCTTCGTGCTTTACTCTCATACGCACCAAAACAAGTGCACGACATCACCCTTCGTGCTTTAACACTCTTCCTCACCCAAACAACAATCACAAACAACGGGCAAGGGAGTCAATAGAATAGAAATAGGAATCCCCGCAAGGGAACAATAATTAAATAATTAAATCTCGGCAAGGGAACATCAATTAACAATTAGATTCCGGTAATGAAACATCAATTAAACAATTAAATCTCGGCAAGGGAACAATACAACGATGACCCGGCAAGGGTATATTTCAATAACTCTTTCTCTTTCTTTCACTTTCATTTCCATGATTTATTCTATCACTTGAGCCAATGCTCTAAAGGATGTAATTATCTCATATTCCTTCATCATTTGTTTTACAATTTGAGTCAATGCTCCAAAAGATGTAATATCTCATATTTCTTCATTATTCGTTTTACAATTTGAGTCAATGCTCCAAAGATGTAATATCTCATATTTCTTCATTATTCGTTTCACAATTCGAGCCAATACTCCAAAGATGTAATTATCTCATATCTCTTCACCATTCATGTTACAATTTGAGCCAATTCTCCTCGAAGTTTAAAGATCACAATTCCCTTCACATGCTCTTTACAACATATAGAAATCATCAATTAAGCATGGAAGTTACAACAAAATCGGAATATTCACAATAATAAGACTCACGGTCATGCTAGACACCAATGTATAGATACTCATCACCATGCCTATACATCGTACTCTACAATTAGCAAGTAGCAAACAAGACTCAACCCCTATTCCCTCAAGCTAAGGTTAGACCAAACACTTACCTCGGGTCCAAAATATAGCAATCAACCCTCTAACACCACCTTTCCTTTAGAATTCTGAGGGACTTACACCAATTACACAAACATTGGGGGTTGGAATCTAAGAAGAAGGGAGTTTGGCCATGTAACCTCAATTGAGCTCTTAAAATTTTAAGATGTTCCGGAACTAGCAACTTCAATATTTTTTTGCAATATAGCAAAATTGAACCCAAAATTAGGAGAATGATGTATAATTCTAGCTCATTAGAGCATTATATAAAACACTATGTGTGAATTATGTTTTAAGACTCTTTTTGTGTATGATTCCATCATTCCACAACCCATATTTTATCATTTTTATCCCATAATCTTCCTACACTCTTTTATCACACATGTATGCAAAATAAACAACCCTCAATACCTATGAGCCATCTTGCTAACTACCCATTTTTAGTAGAAATTTCGAAATTGAGAGCTAGGGCATAGATTCTTACCTTTAAGATGAATACTTAGTGAACTTCACTTGTCAATCTTCAAGGTTTCCAGCAGAGATTAAGTAATTGTTTGATGAAGAACCCTTTTTCCCTCTAGAACCCTTTTTCTCACTCTAAAGGTAACAGAAAATAAGCTTAATATGAGCTATAGCATATGATATATCGGCATAGGATCGGGTTTAAAAATTAGAAATTTGGAGCCCCGAAACGGATCTGCGGTCGCATATCTATGCAGCCCGCGAAATGACCGCGAAAAGTGACCCTCAGGGACTTGAATTTTTTGCCTCGGTATGCGACTAATATGCGGTCTACAGACCTGTTCTCTGGTTGCATAATGTGCCGCAGAACCTCCCTTTGCAAAAGTCCAAGGACGATTGTGCGACCAAAGTGCAGCTGGCGAAATAGATATGCGGTCGCATAATTAGCCAAGAAACTGACCTAAAAATTGGCCAAAAAGACTGCCTCACTCCGCGGCCATTCTGGGGCCCGTAGAGTGATTATGCGACTACATAATGGGCCACATAAATGCACAATCCTGCAAAACATTTTCCTTTAGCTCTGTGACGTACTGCTCAATCCAAAAAGTCCGAACCGCGGCAAGCTTGAATTTCAACAATCTCTAACACATAATCCTAACTTGGCACCACCAAATTTTGAGTTTTAGGAAGAATTTTACGGGGCCTTACACCATATTCACGTCACCTTGGGACTCACAGGGTGTATTACTTGATTTATCCTTTAGCCTATAGAAAGGGACCCAAACTAGTTTGGGTTCCTATGAAAAACCCCTGGTTTCTTTTTGCAGGTCCAAGTGAAGGGAAGCAGCCAAATATGGTACATAGATAGTAGTTGTTCTAAGCACATGATAGGAAGCAAGAATCAGTTACTTTCATTTGAGGACCTTAAAGGGGTAATGTCTCCTTTGGAAGTAGAAAGAAAGGTGAGATCATTGGGGTTGGAAAGGTAGGTAAGACTGATTCTCACTCTATTGAGAATGTCTACTTGATAGATGGACTGAAGTACAGTCTACTAAGTGTATCACAATTGTGTGGTAGAGGTAACATGGTATCCCTCACCTCTACAAAATGCTTTGTGATTAATCTTACCACTAACAAAATAGTTTAGCAGAGCAAAAGAGTGAATAACATATATTTGGTGGATCTGTCCACACTTTCAGATGATAAACTCACTTGTGTAAGTGTATTGGACAATGATGCCCTCCTTTGACACAAGAGACTTGGACATGCTAGTCTAAGCCAACTCAACAAACTAGTCTCCAAGGACTTGGTGATAGGTATGCCTAACATTAAGTTCCAGGAAGATAAATATTGTGAGGCTTGTGCAAGGGGAAAGCTGGTAAGATCCTCTTTTAAAAGCAAGAAAATGGTAAGTACTAACAGGACGATGGAACTGGTCTATATGGATCTTTGTGGACCAATGAGAACATTGAGTAGAGGTGGTACGATATATGTTATGGTACTTGTTTATGATTACTCTATGTTTACTTGGACACTATTTTTAACATCTAAAGATGAAGAATTTGACATGTTCACTTCATTGGTTAGAAAAACTCATAAACGACTGGGTAATCCACTTGCAGCAATTAGGTGTGATCATGGTACTGAATTTGAGAATGCTAAATTTGTTGAATTTTGTGATGATCATGGCATGGATCATAGAGTTTCTTCTTCTGGGACTCCACAACAAAATGGAGTAGTTGAAAGGAAGAATAAGAGATTGGCAGAAATTGCTAAGACTATGCTACTTGCTAGCAAATTTCCCCATAGTTTCTAGGCATAAGTTGTTAACACTGCATGTTACATTATAAATAGGCGCATAACTAGGCCTCTTGTTGATAAGACTTCATATGATTTACTTAAAGGGAGAAAACAAAATATATCCCATTTTAGGGCATTTGGATGCAAGTGCTTTTTGCACAATAATGGAAAAGACTCCCTAGGTAAGTTCCATCCTAGAAGTGATGAGGGAGTATTCTTGGGATATTCTTCACATAGTAAAGCTTATAATATTTATAACAAAAGAACTATGTGTGTAGAAAAAATGTACATGTGGTTTTTTATGAAACTAACATTCTTTCTGAGAGGTAAGAACAGGATGATGAAGCAATTGGGCTGGTAAGAAACTCAAATGAAACCACATCCTAGACTCAAGCTGCAAAAGAGGAAGGAACAGGTGATGGACCAGGTCCTTCTACCTAGGGCGACCTGACAGGGAGAACTGAGCAGAGAGAAATTGATCCTCAAACCTCGAGGGTACATGTCCATGAACCTGTTCCTCAAAAACAAAACATTGAAGGAACATCTAAAGTAAACCATATGATTGTGAAACCTTACAAGTATCAAAGCTCTCATCCCATTGGGAACATAATCACTAATCCAGCCTCTGGAATCAAAACCAGATCTTCTTTGAAGAACCTCTATGCTTTTGATGTTTTTTTATCTCTTATTGAACCTAAATATGTTAATGAGGCTTTGCATGATGTAGACTGGGTGAATATAATGCAAGATGAACTCAACCAATTTGAGAGAAGTCAAATTTGGCGTCTGGTACCAAGACCCAAGGACGGATCATTAATTGGCACTAAATGGTTCTTCAGAAACAAACTTGATGAAGATGAAATAGTTACACGGAACAAGGCAAGATTGGTGATTCAGGGATATAGTCAAGAAGAGGGCATAGATTATGATGAGACTTTTGCTCCAGTTGTAATATTGGAAGCAATCAGACTTCTTATAGCCTTTGGTGCTTACATGGAATTCACTCTCCATCATATGGATGTCAAGAGTGTCTTCCTCAATGGCTATCTAAAGGAAAAAGTATTTGTCAAAGAACCTCCTGCCTTTGAAAGCAAAGAATATCCTGATCATGTGTACAAGCTTGACAAATCACTTTATGGGCTCAAGCAGGATCCAAGAACATGGTATGAATGATTGTCTAAATTATTTCTTGAGAAAGACTACAAGACCGGTAAAATAAACAATACTTTGTTCTTGAACGAAAAAAGGTAAAGATCTCTTAGTAATTCATATATATGTTGGTGATAGAATCTTTGGAGCAACTACAGATATGTTAAGTAAAGAATTTGCTATGCTAATGGGGAGTGAATTTGAAATGAGTATGATGGGTTAGCTTAATTTCATGTTAGGCTTAAAACTAAAAAAAATACAAATGGAACTATGATCCATCAGCAGAAGTATGTGAAGGAATTTCTTAAAAAGTTTAAAATGGAAGATTCCAAAAAAATAGACACTCTTATAGTAACAACCACAAAATTAGACATAAATGAACCTATTGATCAGAAGATGTATAGGAAAATGATTGGATCTTTGTTATATCTCATTGCTAGTAGACCTGACAATATTTTCAGTGTATGCGTTTGTGCTAGGTTTCAGGAAAACCTAAAGGAGACTCACTTGACTGTTGTCAAGAGGATCTTGAGATACCTAAAAGGCACCACTGATCTCTACCTATGGTATCCAAAAGATAGTAATTTTAACATAGTGGGATATGTTGATGTTGATTATGCAGGTTCTCTTGTGGATATAAAGAGCACTTCAGGTATGGCACACTTTTTTGGTTCATTTCTTATGTCTTGGGCCACCAAAAATCAAAACTTTTTGGCCTTGTCTACTGTTGAAGTTGAGTATGTGGTTGATATAAAATTGCCAAAAGGATCGTTTCCAACGAGGGTCTGAGAGTAAATTACAAGAACTCCAGCCCTGGCAAGTTACTAACCTCTACAGTATGCCTTAAACCACGATGCTCCTCACAACCCTTCAACGACCACTTGCCTAAACGGGTTTACAAGCATCACCGGTTAGGTTATCTTAACCAAAGTTTACTATCGAAATTGGCAACTACCTGGTCTATATAGTTCTTAACCTATAACCTCATCGGGGTGATACATTAGGCTTTCTCATAACAAAACATGCTTTGTAACTAACCTTCGAATACTAAGTCTAACACTTACCTGTTTAGCCTATAATTTAGGCTAATAGTACTTCAAAAAGTGAAGAAGGAAGGAGAAGAACAGTACCAGAGACCTTCAAGCTTGTGGCCAAGTGACCTCCTTTATTATTATATCCAAATTGAAAGTATTAAAGAGGGGTTCTATATAGAGTAGAGAGAGAAGCTAGAGAGAAGGGAGAGCATTCGCTAAATCCTACCTCCTCAGAAACCTAAATGATCCTTATATAATGGATCTATTTACAAACAAACAAAACTAAAAATTATGGCCGACAAGATAAAAAGAAAATCCTAAATTATTACAAACGGACGAACTACTTTATAAAAGTAGATTCCCTTAATAATGGAGGGGCCCGTTCCTTTATGATATTTGTCTTTATTACCCCAATAATTTATTTTATGGGGACTTCATGTTTATTCATGCTTTTTCTTTTCCTTTGTCATTTTTCTTAACAGAAGATTCTTCTGTGGATTCTTTCAATTTTGCAAGGAAATCTTCTATTTCATCAATATTTACTTCTGTGTCCGAGGTGCTTTGTGCTTCTCATGCTGCACAGGTTTCTCCATCTGAAGTATTTCCTATGGAGGTCATAGATATATCATCTCCAATTTTTTGTTCGATATTTCTTGCAAGATCTTTCTTGATTTCTTCTAAATATGAAACGAGGATTTCTTGCTTGGATATAGCTCGTTTCTTCATTTGAAGCTTTTTGATAATTTGTTGGAAGGGGCTTATTTCACCTTCATCAATATTGACTCTCTTTTTTGACATATAGATCAATTTTTTCCCGAATTTGTTGAATTAATTCTTCACCAACTAGTTTTCCTTGCTGGTTTGTCTGAACTAATTTAGTCCAGAATTTAATATAAACAATTCTTTGAAGGAAAGGAATTCCTTCACAAGTATAACTAGTTTACACATCCCATTTCATTATCCAAGAAATGGAAAATTCTATGAAAAAATACATAGCTGCAATGCCCTCATAAAAGATATTATCTTTTTCCAGGGAGATAATTTGGGAGATATATCTACCCATTGAGTATATAAACTCTTGAATAAAGGAGGAAGTATTTCTAATGATGGACCATATAATTTCCACCATTTGAAGAACCAATTTGGAATTTGCTAGTTGTTCATATTAGAACAAATCTTCATAAACCAGGAGTGTCTCCTATTAGGATTCTCATAAAGAAAAGTTTTATTACAAATTTCAACATAGTCCCAATAATTAAATTTAACTGAGACATTTTGGTCAGGATGGGTATATTCTCAATCCTTAAGGGTACTAATACCCCATTCATATGAAGGTATTACCTTCTTGATAATAATTTTCAAAAAACTATAAGTTTTTTCTTGTATTTACAGGATAAAAATGTTGAATCTCAGCTGATCCTGTTGTTGAGAGTATAATCTGATAGTGCATCCTGTATTTATAAGTCGGAGTAGCGTACGACGCTGTATCAAATACCTGGCCATTAATTTCCATTGGTTATACTTCCATTTTAGGCCAGATTGTTCCAAAAGAATTATTAACTCTTTTGTATCTTTTAGGTTATAAACCTCAAGGTTTTCATTACTATCCTCTGATATAACTGAGGAGTAGGTTGGAACATTAGATGATGAACCTTCATTTTTTTTTATTGTATATAATCCATGAATTCCTTGTATAACGGATGGTCGGTATTACCTCCTGCTATGTTAGCAGCAATTAGCTTTTTGTTTCCCATTTGAGCAAGAATATTATTCTCTCTATTATAAGTAGATGCTCTTCCTTTTCCTCGTTGCCGAGGAAGTCTGTATGTAGGCCTCATTATCTGAAACGTCAAAAGAGAACTATTAGTTCAAATATTCTCTTGTAAGAAAATCAGGAAGGGTATTATCAGACCCTTTTTTGTATTATATTTCGAAATCAAAAGGGCTAATAAAGCTTTCCACCTTGCAAACATATGTTTGGAAACAACATGTCTAAAATCTTTATTAAAGATAAACTTTGCATCTTGACAATCAGTTTTTATCAAAAACTTCTGATTATATAAATCAGTTTGGAATTTCATAACACATTTAACTATAGCAAGAATTTCTTTAGCTACAGTTGCATAATTTTTTTGGGATTCATTCCATATTCCAGAATAAAATTGTACAAGATATTCTTGTTTATCTAATGGAGAACATTGTTTCAATATTCTCCCATAACCAATATCTGAGGCATCTGTTTCCAAAACCTTTGCCCAATTAGGATTAGCTAAAGTTAAACATGGAAGGTTATGAACCTTCTACTTAATCCTTTTGACTGATGTAGTATGATTTTCAGTCCAGGCTTTGAGATTCTTCTTTAATCTATCATAAAGAAGAGTTGTATCCTTAGCAAGGTCCTTTATAAAAGGAGAAATATAATTTAAGCTTCGTAAAAATATTTGAAGCTGGGTCTTATCAGTAATAATATCAGGGAATTTGGAAGCGAATTCAATGCTTCTGTTAATGGTAATAATTCTTCTCTTTTCGATATTATGACCTAGAAATCTGACACTGTTTTGAAAAATCAACATTTTTGTTTTGGATATCACTAAAATATTTTGGAAAATAATTTTCTTAAATAAATCCAAATATTTAAAATGAGATTCTATATTTTTAGAAAATACTAGAATATCATCAATATATACAATTATGAAATCTGTATAAGGAAGAAAAATATCATTCATAATTTTTTGAAATTCAGAAGGAGCATTTTTTAAACCAAAGGGCATAACATTCCATTCATATTGGCCCATAGGAACATTAAAAGCCGTTTTGTATCTATCTGATTCAGATATCTGAGTCTGCCAATAACCATATTTTAAATCAAATTTCGAGAAAATAATGGTGTCATGTAATATGTCTAATAAATCCTTCTTATTAGGAATTGGATACCTGATCCATTTCAACACCTTATTAAGGGGTTCGTAGTTGATAACTAGTCTAGGAACTCCCAGCTCCTGTTCAGCATGCTTATTGACATAAAAAGCAGTGCAAGACCATTTAGACTTTGAGGGTCTTATTAAACCCTTTTGTTGTAAGGAATCAATTTCCTTTTTACGTAACTCCAGAGAATTAGAGTTCATTTGACAAGGTCTATACTTGGTAGAGATATTATCCTCAGAAAAGTCTTCTTCATAAGGAAGACTTATGATATGGTTTTCTCTGTTCCAAAATTGGTTCGGATGATCACCACAAATAGAAGCATAAAACTGGTTTTTGAGAAAATTTATTTTCTCTATCAACTTAGGATTTTTTAAACCCTGGCCAACAGTAACAGAACTGATTTCATTTTTCAAAAAGTAATTTGGTTGACTTTTGAAGTAATTTTATCAGAAATAATTTCATTCAAAAATCTTTGAACAGGTTCGGTTATAAACTGAAAAGTGATAATTTTGCTATTATAAGTACCAGTAAAACTTTTTGTATCCCAGTACAGAAAAGGCATTAATTTAATAAAAAATGGAACACCAAGTATTACATCTCTGTCAATATCTTTTACCAAAACAAAACATTCAGGAATACATATATCATGTTGGGAAATATAAGCCTTGGGTAATTTATATGAAATACTCATTGGACCACCACTAGCATTTTTCAAACGATGAGTGGTTTTATGAAAATATCTGGAAGGTATTATTCCTTCTTTTACACAATTTAAATTTGCTCCACTATCAAATAAAGCAATAAGCTCTTTTTTGAAATTGTAGTCGATTAAAAGAGTTATTTTTATTAAAAACTTTTGGGTGATAAAATATTGGAGTTTTTCCAGAAATTCTTCTTCATAAAAGTCCATGGCTTCTAACAAAGTATGGGCAGTACTATTTTCTAAAGAACTTGCAACAGTATCATTAATCTTGATACTGATATCTTTCTCAGAATTTTCTAATTTGAAAATTCTTTCATCTAAGGCTACAGTTGAGGCCTTTAATTCTGAGATTTCATTCTTGAGATAATTTATCTCAATGCTTAAATCTTGAACAGTAGCCAACCTATCAGGCCGGGATTTACTCTTGACCAGATTTCTTATCTCGTACATTGTGTAAGGTCCTTTCTGGGAAGGAATGCCTTCCACCCCATTCCTACTTCATAATTTGTAGGAAGTTTGTCAATTAACTGGGACCTTACTTCCAGGTCTTTAATAACCCTTAATCGCTCAATTATGCTATCATTGGTCAAGCCATTGATTTTTAAATCTGCAAAATGGGAGTAGATATTAAAAAGATTGTCATCAGTGTTACAACACTGATTTGAGCATTTTCCTTCTTCACAAAACTCTTTCTCATCTTCAGAGGATGAAATATAATATTCCTCTTGAAGGACTCTTAAATCTTCACTAGTAGATGACTCATGGTCAGAATTCTCTGGAGAAGAATTTAGGAGAATTTTACAAAGAGAATCTTTGATATTATCATCTAAATCAAGTTCTTTAATTTTGTCCTTGATTTTGCAATCTTTTGCATAATGGCCTGTCTTTCCGCATATGTAATAGGTCTGAGGGTTTTTTGATTTAACAAAACCCTTTCTGGCTTTATGAAAAGTCTTTCTTCTTTGGGTCTTTTCATGCCGTTTTTCCGGCGAGCCCTTTCTCCTATTGAAATACTTTTTCTTATGGGATTTATTTCTATTGGACGGAATGTCAATGGCAAACTTTTCACAGAATTCGCCTAATTGTTGTCTCTAAGTGAGACGATGTTTTTTAATTTGTTGGTTTAGCTTGATTTCATTACATATGGCTAAACCTTCCTGAGTGCATACACTAAAGAGCTTACCATATGAGTAAGCATCATAATTTATACTCATTCCTGCACTTCTAAGGACATTTCTAATCGTTTTAGCAAATAAAGGAGGGAGTCCATCTATGAACTTGGACTTCTAATGAGTGCTATTACTTTTTGGTAATTCCATCATTCTGGATAAGAAAACATCTTTATACCATATGAAAGATGTAAGGGTTTTACACCTTAGATTCTAGAGCATTGTCCTAATGGTCTCACTATTATCAGACCATCTTCCATAAAAGTGTTCTATGATATTCATGACTAAAGAATAGACTGAATTTTGGACAATCTTATCTTCTTCATTTTTGGTGGCATTCATTATTTGATGCCTTTGGTCATGAGTAAGATAATTATCCCACCATCCTTTGAGTTGACGAGTAAAACCGGCAATAATCATTTCTGTAATTGCGCTATCTGAATTCTTATTAACCTTGCAGATAGTCCACTCATAGATATCTGACCCACTATATCCTTGATGGTACTGGTCATTGTCCTGTTCTTCTATTAGGACATCTTGAGGGGTTGGTCGAGGATAATAAAATATTTTTTGGTAAGGTTTGCGAGCATATTTTTCAGAGATTTTATTAATCTCATCTTCTACCTATAATCCCTTACCTTTATCAGGTTTATGCTTTAGTGTTAAGAGGTTAGCCTTAAATTCGCCAAACTTCTTATTAAGAAGTTCTTCCAAGTCATCAAGACCTTTTAATTTAAAGTCTTTTACCTCAGGAGGTGGTTGGATACTTGTAGTAGCGATTTGTTCTTTTCCTTTAGCATCCTTCTGTTGAATTTTTTGGACTTCAGCTATTAGCTTGTCAAATTTCTCGTGAACCTTTATAACATGTTTGCCCAAAATACTAACATACATATTAGTATAGTTATTCTGGGTGAGCATGATATTCAAATTCTTTGCTGTTATAGCAGCAACATCACTTTCAAATATTTTTGAAAAAGCCATGTAATAAATAATTGTCTTTTTCCCCTATATGAAAAGTTTGTTGGGGTGGAAAAACAGAATTAACAATATTACCGTTAGTGAGCTTATAATCTCTTTCTAACACAGAAATATAGTTATAAACATGTTTAGACATAAATCATGGAACAAAAGCAATAATTTTATTTTTCTTGCTAATATCCTTTTAAAAATCATGTCTAAAATATTGAATTAATTCACTTGTCATGTTTTCATGAAACCATTTTCTGAAGATTACATGATATGTATGTCACTACCCAACCTATGGGCCGCAACGGGCACATGGTACCTTACTCAACCGAGTACCAACATAACATATATTTCTTATCATACTATCATGGGTAAGTGGGCCAAAATGGCCGTCATGAGATAACAAGAATAAAATATAAGCGCATACTAGACATATGATGACCCAACATTATATAGAAACTTACACATGTGACATACGAGTCTATAAGGCTGACATGACCATTTGTAAACACAAAACATAGGCCGACAAGGACATACAAGTACCCATATACCTGACATCTATCTACAAGCCTCTATGATTACATAAATGTCATATGGGTCGGGACATGGCCCCGCCATACCAGTCAATACATATCCCAATCGTACTGACCAAATAGGCAACTCCGGAGCAAGTGGAGTGCAGTAACACCTTCCGCTGAGCTGATAGCCTACTAGGAGCACTGTCAACCTATCTACCGGGACTTGTGGGCATGAAACACAACGTCCCCAGTAAAAGGGGACATTAGTATGAATAAATTACTGAGTATGTAAGGTCGAAAAACATAAATAAGAACCGTAATGTAAAGAGATATATAGGAGATACAACAAGTAGCATCTGAGTGCCTCTAAATACATCTGCCTCTGTGGGCATCATCATCATCATATCGTACCTGACCTCAAAGAGGACTCGGTAAAAACGTACCTGGCCACGTGGAGCTCGGTAAAACCCAATTAATCAGTGGTTGCACAATAGGTGTCGTACCCGGCCGACTATAGCGCAGCTCGGTAGAGTAAAATAGATACAATATATAATGCATGTTGGACTCCTGGAATCACACTCTAAACCTTTTGGAGTGACGTAAGGTAGTTGCACCTTCTATTAACATTATGGACATCATTTGAACTTCACTAGGACTAAAGGATTATACATACTTTATTAGAATAACTTTGTAAGGAAATAACAACATTGACCACCTTAATTGCTAGGAGTAGATTCATTATGAAATAACATATCATTTATTTTCGTTTCACTTTAGATCACGCCAAAAGAATGAAGGAAGAGCCTTAACATACCTTAACCAAGTTGAGTCCTTAATACCTTCCAAGAAACTCTTCAAACAAGTCAACTCAATCTATCATATCATAAGGAGATTCAAAATCAGTGTTGAGCAAAGGCTAAGTCAAGAACTTAAGCTAGTAGCTCGTTTACGTAAACTCGGGAAGCATCTCCCCTGTAACAGGGCCCTCCTCCAATACCATATACCAACAACACCAATAACAAAACAATAACAATATTTATGCATTATTTCCAAATCTTATCTGGACTACAATATATCACAAAACGGCCTACACACCATAATCACTTCATACATGAAACGACAACAAAAGTAGTGTCAAACAACCTTAAAAGAAATAACGACAAACAACCAGACCAATATTCCGTCATTATGTGTTGTTTTCCCACACCTTTTATCCTCCAAAACTCCATAAAACATTATCACAAGAGGCCTACATGAAACAGCCCAGAAACAGTCCATTACAAGTCAAATAACTCGAACTCACAGCTTCCGATCACCATCCTATGAGTTCTAACTATTAGAAAACATATTTATCAACCTTCCTTGATATTCAAACATTTAAATACAGATATTAGACGTTTATTAACTATGAATTACCTTCCAAAACTCTAACTGTAAAGAAAAAAGAGAGGCGGTATAATGACACTCACGTCGTAGGGACGTTTTGATGTTATCGCTTCTTGATTTCATGCCTGGGATTATAATATTCTTTGAAACGCTAGAAAAGAGCTTAAGGATATGTTTATGGGTTTTCTCTGGTTGTGTTATACTAAAAATTAAGAGAAATTCGACCTAAAACTTATATATATCAACTTTGGAAAAGTCAAAGAGGTGCTAGCTTGGCACCCTAGCATTAGCCCATCTTCCGACGCTTATATCGTTTTATCTGGATATCGTATGAACAAACGGTTAAGAGATTTAGAAACTATATTCCAAGACCTTCAATTTGGTATATAATATCTCCCAATAAGACATCATATAACATACGAAATATATTGCTCAAAAAGCTTTAGTGACCCACCTACTTTTCACTTATGATGTCTCCGCAGTCTCACGAAACTGCAAATATCTCTCTACTCCTATGTCGTATCGATAAACGGTTTAATGAGTTTGAAAATAGACTAGATATTCAATTTGTTTTGTATATCATCTAATAATTCCAAGAATATAGGGAGTAAGCTCAGTTACATTTGACCTAATTTTCAGCATATTATGAATGTAATTTGTGAAGACCTTTGCCAACTTTTGTTCCACAACTTGCTTGACTTCAAAACGTAGCACAAGACTATCATAAGAGAAAAATAACTCATAGCATAACCTCCTTATCATGTAATGAACCACAGTCTCACCCTAAAGTACATGTTATAAAATTCGAAACTCGTCTACTTTCGACGAAACTTATTTTCTTTAATTGGTTTAGCTTCTAATCTTTCCAACCATCTTGGTACTCATTATTCATGATCGTAAAAATTTGTAACCTCTAAGGTAACATAATTAACTTACTTTATGTACTTTCAAAGACGATCTCATTTTTGAGCTTAAATCAATTGACTTACGACGTACTCCCACGTACGAAATTATGGGGTGTAACATTATTCCCCCCTTTGGAATATTCGTCCTCAAATGTTGACTAATGCACTTATATGTGTCTTAAACAATAGCTTTTATGAATACTTTAATATTGTCTTTTTCATATAGGGAGCTGTTTGGTGAATAGATCCAAAGATTAGGGCATTCCCACCTTAAGGCTTCTTCCTCACACCATGACTTATGGTCGAAATTCATCCAATATCGTAACTGTTTTTACCTTATTTCATGCAGTTGTACAATTTTGACCTTGTATGTGTGCCTATGCGACTCTTTTCTCCTTTTCCTCCAGCTTTTAGCCAATCTCTAGGTCTCTCCTTCGGAATATATACAGAACTCGACAAGCTATCCCTATGGGAATCTATAGGTGTTTTGAAGTTTTTCACTCGGCAATTTGTCGAACTTACGACTATTGATATATCTTGTTTCATGGCCTCAGTTATCTATGCTTATGGCTTTAGCACAACTAGGTAGGTCATACTTTAGTATAACTCTTACTTCAGTTTATTATTATAGCGGCCTGCCATCTAACTTCAGGTTACCCTCTCACTGGTTATCCTAGATATATAAATCTAAGCCATTTAATGCTTCCTTATTACTTTCATCTTAATTATGACAGCATAATCTCATCTCATACTTTGTAACTTTCATCTGTCTATTGTTGATTCACCTTAATGTTGATCTATAATCTACCATTGATAACTTGAAACCTCTTATGTAATATATCATCACTAGGGCTCACGTCTCATCGGGGAATATCTGAAGTGATTTTCCTGATCCACTTAGAGACGATACTATACTCCAATAACTATATTTCACATCCCAATGTGATACATCCTATGGGGATATTAAAATCTTGTGCAGTTCATGAAATCCTTGTTCTCAAAATCATTACTCAATCAAATGCATAAACGTCATCCTCTTATCATTTATCACAGTTACACCCTTACTTTACTACCAGGGTAGCATTCCATCTCTTCTAAATACTCTTAGTTTTAAACTCCTTTGAGTTCACTCATGCTATCCAAGCTTTTTATAACTTTCTGGAAACCATCAGCTCTCTTGTTGTAATGGGTTTAATCCCGAGGACTTACCTATTCTCGTCACCTTCTCACTCACCTTTTGTTATCCTTACTCCTGTCTAGCTAAAACCTTATTGTTGTACCCTACTTTAGCTTGCGACCTACGCATATCTATTTATACTACTCGTACCCTTCTTTTAACATGCTATCACCATAGATTTCCTTTCATGCCTTCTCAGTTGTCTTTAAATGTAAGCAATTACTTTTCCTGGTCGTTCAGCCACTTGCTGAATGGATACTTGGATTATCTTAGTTCCTATAAATACTGGAGTTCCCTGTATCTCATATGATCTCAATTATCAACTCTTGATTTTTTTTTCTTCTTCCTATTCATTAGCCACGATAGGCGCCACTTTTTTATGGAGTGCATACACCATTATAGTGAGACTGCTGTTACAAGACCATTTCTTCTTTAGGTCACTATGCTTATGTTGAAGCCCGCTTCCTTATTTCCTCAGCTAGTCTTTCGTTGCAGTGCTTAGGGAAGAACTTCTGACTCTTGTAAAGCTTCGAGCTTATTACATCTTATGCCATACGGTATTACTGATGTTCCTACTCGCCTATCATTATCCTTATTTACTTACCTCCGTGCCCTTGTGCTCATATGGTTGCTTCTGAATTGAAATTCCAGTTGTCTTCCTAGTGGAACTCTCTTTTATTTCTGTAACGCTTATATTGTACCTTCTACTACCCCAACTCCTATCTGAATATTTCTCGAGGATTACGATGTCGTATTTGAGAGACTGAATTTCCTATGCTGGGTTTCACTATGTTTATCTTGCATGATCTACTGATTTGTTGTATCCTCCTATCTAGCCATAACTAGGCTCTTCCTGAATCAACTACAGACTACCCATTGGTCTACTCTCATATTTGTATTTTATGTAGCGCCTCTTGGGTATGTCATTTTTCTTAACTTACTTCTCGTACGGAATCCTTATGTATCAAGTGTTCATTTCCACTTATTTATTAATATCATCGAGTGTGAAACTCTTACTGTTTTTCCCCGCCATCATGCTTGCATAATGTTCTGGAGTCATATTATATCTGTAGGATCTGAATAAATACAATCTCATTCCTTTCACTTTTTTACCACATTCTTCCTTTACCATTCGATATTTACCTCTTCATCTTTGGAATTTTTTCACATCTTCATTGACATATTACTCGCCTTTGCGGTAAACCTTCTACACTATGGATAATTGAATTTCTTACGCACAAGGGTGACACCTAGGGTAACTGGCACATTTACTCCCTTAAGCTTAACTCTTCTCATAATTCTTGCTTTAGGGAAGCATCTTCGTGAATGACCTTTAAAGGTTATTCTTCTATTATTCATTCTATTACTGTCGAAACACGATCTATGAAATGATGCCGACTATTACCAATTCCTTCGGTCCCTAATTCATGTTCAGTTATCTTTATCACTAGCCCATACTAATTTCTAGTACTTTGAGGGTCTCACTCTTCCTTCCGGTAACCACATTTGAGTCACCAACACATTTCTCGAAATTAGGGTATGGCTTTATGGAATATACTTTTATTGTCTCATGGCATGTCTCCTCTTTTCTTTTCTTTTCCTTTAATTGACTATAGACTGTGTCATCCTGTTATATTTTGATTTACCGTTATCACTTATTTATGACATCTTACTAATAATGATTCATTTACTCTCTTCTTGTTTCCATGCTAACATTTATGTCTGTCACTTTATTCTGAAAACTCCAACAAGACATTCTTTTGCTTTTAGCCCCCCTTGATCCATCCACTGGCTTTTCGGGTTGCCTAACATTCTCTCTCCACTAGATATGAAGGCCACACTAAGGTAATATTTATTCTTTCCAGGATTCCAGTGCCTGTCTTTGAACATTCTAGTATTCATATCTAGTTGTATTATTCTAGAGTGCACCATCTGGCTATCTCCCAATGAGAACTATTACCATGTCCTGCACTACCCTTCAAAAATGTTAAATAATGATAACAATCCATCCGCAATTTTGGGTTATTCTAACCCCAGTTGGATCCTGATATCCTATCCTTCTCTTGAATTATGTCAGTTAGCTCTCACATGGCATAATTGAGATGGGTATGGACAATTGTAGACATCTTTGTTACTGTTGAAAGTAATTCAAAATGCTTATATTTCTCTGCCTGAATTATAAATACTGATAATCATTATTAACTAGGTACCTCATACCCTTCTTCACCTTGCTCCTTTAACTTGTTAAAACTTGTATCTACCTTCTGATTCTCTCATTTTTTTTACCATATGGGTGGATAGATATACATTCCTTACGGATCCTTACCAAGAATCTTAAACGTCTTAGTATACACATAATCTCCTGAATACCTCACATTTACTCATCATAAGCATGATGCAAAATCGAGTTCCTCTATCTCAACTCTTCCACAACCATATTCAATCTCTTACCAGCAGTCTATTTGGATGACGTATCGTTGTATTACCAATAAAGTAGAATTTAGAAGTTTGAATTCTTACAACTGAACTCTACCACACGATCTAGAGTAAGGAGAAAGAGTGACAATCCTAAATCCCTTGTAGCCTTTTGCTTATAAGTGTGGTGCACAACACACCTATAAACAAGACTCTACTAGACACGGCTTGTAGACGTCCCTAGGACAGAACAGCTCTGATACCACTTCTGTCACGACCCAACTTATGGGCCGCAACGGGCACCCGGTACCTTACTCAACCGAGTACCAACATAACATATATTTCGTATCATACTATCATGGGTAAATTGGCCAAAAGGGCCATCATGAGATAACAGGAATAAAATATAAGTGCATACTAGACATAGGATGACCCAACATTATATAGAAACATACACATGTGACATACGAGCCTATAAGGATGACATGATCATTTGTAAACTCAAAACATAGGCCGACAAGGACTTACAAGTATCCATATACCTGACATCTATCTACAAGCCTCTAAGACTACGTAAATCTCATATGAGTCGGGACATGGCCCCTCCATACCAGTCAATACATATCCCAATCATACTGACCAAATAGGCAACTCCGGAGCAAGAGGAGCGCAACAAAACCTTTCCCTGAGTTGATAGCCTACTAGGAGCACTATCAACCTGTCTATCGGGAACTGCGGGCATGAAACGCAGCATTCCCAGGCAAAAGGGACGTCAATACGAATAAAGTACTGAGTATGTAAGGTCGAAAAGCATAAATAAGAACAGTAATGTAAAGAGAGATATAGGAAATACAACATGTAGCATCTGAGTGCCTCTAAGAGATAGTGACATGAAATGCTTGATACACATATATGCATAATATTTTAAAAACATCCGCCTCTATGGGAATCATCATTATCATATCGTACCCCGCCTCAAAAAGGACTCAGTAAAAACGTACCCGGCCACGTGGAGCTCGGTAAAACCCAATTGATTTGTGGTTGCATAATAGGTGTCGTACCCGACCGATTATAGCGCGGCTCGGTAGAGTAAACAGATATTATATATAATGCATGTTGGACTCCTGGAATCACGCTCTAAACAATTTGGAGTGACGAAAGGTAGTTGCACCTTCTATTAACATTATGGACATCATACCATGGAAATTAACTTCACTAGGACTCAAGGATTATACATACTTTCTTAGAATAACTTTGTAAGGAAAGAACAACATTGACCACCTTAGTTGCTAGAAATAGATTCATTATGAAATAGCATATTGCTTATGTTCGTTTCACTTTCGATCATGCCAAAAGAATGAAGGAAGAGCCTTAACATACCTTAACCAAGTTGAGTCCTTAATACCTTCCAAGAAACTCTTCAAACAAGTCACTCAATCTATCATATCATAAGGAGATTCAAAATCAGTGTTGAGCAAAGGCTAAGTCTGTAACTTAAGCTAGTAGCTCGCTTACGTAAATTCGGGCAGCACCTCCCCTGTAACAAGGCCCTCCTCCAATACCATATATCAAAAACACCAAGAAAAAAATAATAACAACATGTATGCATTATTTCCCAACCTTATCTCCACCACAATATATCACAAAATAGACTACACACCCTAATCACTTCATACATGAAACGATAACAAAAGTAGTGTCAAACAACCTTAAAAAAATAACGACGAAAACCCAGCCCAACAATCCGTCATTATGTTTTGTTTGCCCACACCTTTTATCCTCCAAAACTCCATAAAACATCAGCATAAGAGGACACGAAACATCCCACAAACAGTACACTACAAGTCAAATAACTCGAATCACGGCTTCCGATCACTGTCCCGTGAGTTCTAACTATTAGGAAACACATTTATCAACCTTATTTGATATTTAAACACTTAAATACAGATATTATACATTTATTAACTATGAATTATCTTCCAAAACTCTAACTACAAAGAAAAAGAGAGGCTGTATAATGGCACTTACGTCGTAGGGATCGTTTTGATGTTATTGCTTCTCGACTTCATACCGGGATGATAATCTTCTTTGAAACCCTATAAGAGAGCTTAAGGATATGTTTATGGGTGTTCTCTGGTAGTTTTATACTGAAAAATAAAGAGAAATCTGACCTAAGACTTATATATATCAACTATGGAAAAGTCAAAGAAGTGCTAGCTTGGCATCCTAGCATTGGCCCATCTTAAGACGCTTATATATTTTTATTTGGATTTTTGTATGAATGAATGTTTAAGAGTGTTAGAAACTACATTCGAAAACCTTAAATTTGGTATATAATATGTCCCAATAAGATGTAACGACCTGGCCGGTCGTTTCATGAGATTTGTCCCGTTTCCCCCGTTTTTGCTTTATCATGTGTTGCTTAGAATATTTATGTTGTGTTGGCTCGGTTGGTTCGGGTTCGGAGTGGTCGTGGTGAGAACTGAGAGACTTAGTCTCTTAAACTAGCTTAATAATTGAAAAAGTCAACTGGGAGTTGACTTATTGGTAAACGACCTCGGAATGTGGATTTTATGGCTCGAATAGCTTATTTAGGTGATTTGGGACTTAGGAGTGTGTTCGGAATGAAGTTTTGATGTCCGGTGTAGGATTAGACTTGAATTGGCGAAAGTTAGTTTTTGGCGATTTTCGATCGGCAGTGGAAAATATGCTATCGGGGTCGGAATGGAATTCCGAAAGTTGGAGCAGGTTCATAATGTCATTTCTGATATGTGTGCAAAATTTCAGGTCAATCGGATGTGTTTTGGTTGGTTTTGGAATCATTGGCGAAATTTAGAAGTTTCAAAGTTCATAGGCTTAAATTTGATGTAGTTTTAGTGTTTTCGTGTTGTTTTTTTTGTTTCGAAGGCTCGACTAAGTTTGAATGATGTTATGGGATGTGTTGGTATGTTTGGTTGGGGCCCCGAGGGGCTCGGGATTGATTTCAGATGGTTAACGAAGGGTTGGACTTTGGAAATTGCAACAAAATTGTTGCAGGTGTGTTTTTGCTGGTGTAGCCGCACTGTGGAAGGGGAGTCGCGGCTGTGATGGCCGCAGGTGCGAAGATCATTGTGCAGGTGCGAGAAGAGGCCAGGCTGGAGGAGTCCACAGGTGCGAGGCATGGGCCGCACCTGCGAAGCCGCAGGTGCGGGTGAGGCACTGCAGGTGCAGGTATTGGACTGTTAGTGGATTTTTGCAGGTGCGAAAATTGGTTTGCAGGTGCGGATTAACTGGACAGAAAGTATAAATAAGTGCCTCCGCGAAATTTTGGGCATTTCTTCCATTGTTGCATGCAGGTTGAGCTAGTTTGAGAGCAAATTGAAGGAGGAATTCGAGGGTCTTCAGTGGAGGTAAGTTTCCCGGATTAAAAACTCGTTTCTATGTTATTTTGTGAAGAATTAGGCTTGAAATTTGAGGAAATAAATTAGAAAAGTGGGGAAGAGTGAGAGGAAAAATTTGGAAATTCTTTGGTGATTTGAGTGGGAAATTGTGGTCCGATTGTGGTGTTCTTAGTATGTATAGAATCGTGGGAGGATGAGGATTCTAGTGATGTAGATTTTATCAAATTCTGAGACGTGGGCCTAGGGCTCGGATTTGGCCGAATTTTGAGAATTGAGTTAAAATTTATATCTTTCGATTGGGTTTTGTTCCGTTAGCGTATATTGATGTTAATCTGATTTTGGTTAGATTCAGAGCATTTGGGAGAATATTTGAGGGGCAAGAGCATCGCGGAGTAGCTTTTGGGCTGTTTTGAGGTAAGTAACGAATGTAACTCTAAACCTGAGGGTATGACACCCCGTTATTTGATATTGTTTTGGTAAATGAGGTGACGCACATGCTAGGTGACGAGCGTGTGGGCGTTCACTAATAGGGATTGTGACTTGGTCCGTCCCGTACTGACTATTAATTCAATTTGAAACCTTACGACATCTTGTCTTTCAGAAGCTTATACTTGTTTATAAGCTGTGAGCCATGTTTGAGGCCTTATACCGACCTGTTTAGACCCTCAGGGGTATTTTCCATGTTTGGGGCCTTGTGCCGACCTGTTTAAACCCTCAAGGGTATTTTCCATGTTTGGGGTGTTGTGCCGACCTATTTATACCCTCAGAGGTACTTATACACTATTCTACCACTATCATGATAGAACAATTGTGAACTCAGTCATGTTTCCTACTTGTTATTTTCACTGTTATCACACTGCTTTGAAAACTCTAAAAATTATTTTGGGCTGAGTCCCGTGAGTTGAGATGAATTGCCCAAGTGGCTTGTGAGGATGACTGAGTCAGGACGAGAGCCGAGTATGTGAGGATAGTTATGGATCGGGATGCACGTCACAGCAATATATATGTGTTATGCCGAGCGCCGAGTATGTGTGGATATTTATGGGACGGGCTTCATGCCGCAGAAATATATATGTTATATATTACATATGGATCGGGCTGCACGCCGTAGCAATATAGATTATATACGGGTCGGGCTGCACGCAGTAGCAATATAGATTATATACGGGTCGGGCTGCACGCCGCAGCAATATATATATTGTATATCGATCGGGTTGCACGCCGCAACAATGTACATATCGGATTGTGCTGCACGCCGTAGCAGATATAGCGTTTGGGCTAAAGGAGCTCCTCCAGGAGTCTGTACACCTCCAGTGAGCGCAGTCGACTATTATATGGATCAGGTTGTACGCCGCAGCAGTAAGTATATATATATATATATATAGTGGAGTGGATTGCCCGCCGCAGCAGTTGTGTGTATTCATGGTACTTGCTGAGTACGAATTTTTAAGTGAGAGCATGAGATACTAATAGTGGAGTCATGAGTGACCGAGAGGCTTGCCCGAGAGGCTTTATTGTGAGCGATATTGTGCCCAAGGGGCTTATATTTAATGAAAACTTTGTTCTCACTCTTCTTTACTTCTGAGCCTCTGATAATAAAATGTTGGACAAATATTTTTATACGAGATTTTTAAATGGAAACCGGAGTTTTATGAAATATTCGGAATTGTAGATTCCTGACTTGATTTATTCATTCCCACTGTTATTCATTATAAGGATTTACAAGATTTAAATGCTCATCACTACACTCAAGTTTTTTAGTTACTTTGATTACTTACTGAGTTAGCCTACTCACGTTACTCCCTGCACCTCTGTGTGCAGATTCAGGTATCGGACCATCTCACTTGTTGTTTTCCGGACGTGCTTGGAGTTGTTCCAGGATTGAGGTAGCTGCTCAGCGTCCCCAGCTCACCTCCTTTCTTTTCTTCAGTTCATTGTTTTGTCTTTTGTATTCCAGGATTTGTAGAAGCAAGTCATCTTGTTGTACATTGTATTTACAGTTCTAGATGCTCATGACAGTTGACTCCAGGGTTTGGGGAAGTGTATATAAATTGTTCATCTCATTTTGCTGTTTTAAAATCTGCTAAATCTTGGGAAATTATGAAATAATATGATAGTCTGAAATGGTTGGCTAGCCTAGTTCCATGATAGGCGCCATCACGGCCGGCATAGGATTTAGGGTTATGACATAAGACCTCATATAACACACAAAAGGTAATGCTCAAAAAGCTTTAGTGACTCACCTGCTTGTTACTTTTGATATCTGCACAGTCTTGCGAAACTGTATATATATCTCTACTCCTATTTCGTATCGATGAATTGTTTAATGCGTTGCAAACTAGACTCATAGATATTCAATTTTCTTGGTAGATCATCAAATATTCCAAGAATATAGGGAGAAAAGTTCAGTTACATTTGACCTAATTTTCATCACATTGTGAATGTAATTTGTGAAGACCTTTGCCAACTTTTGTTCCACAACTTGCTTGACTTCAAACGTATCACACGACTATCATAAGACAAACATAACTCATATAATGACCTCATTATCATGTAATGAACCATAGTCTCACCCTAAAGTACATGTTATAACATTCCAAACTCGTCTACTTTCGACGAAACTTATTTCTTCAATTGGTTTAGCTTCTAAGCTTTCCAACCCTCTTGGTACTCATTATTCATGATCGTAAATATTTGTAACCTCCAAGGTAACATAATTAACTTACTTTATGTAATTACAAAGACGATCTCAATTCTAAGCTTAAATCAATTGACTTACAACGTACTCTCACGTACGAATTTATGGGTGTAACAATGTACTCTCCACTCTACATATTTTGAAATAATTGTATGTGGATCATGATCAAAAAGAGAGTCCCATTTAATCTCATTTGATATCTCAAGTTTATCTGTTACAAACGAACCAGTTTCACCTAAAAAGAGTCCCACGCACCATAATTGCCCAGACTCTAGGGAAGAGTCCAATGTCTATTCAAACTGACTTTCCCAAGTTTGTCAGACTTTTGAACTTCAAAAAGAAACTATTACGCACTCCAAATCTCCCTATTTAAATTGATTAAGCCTTAACCATTTCTTCACTTCTAATTTTCTAGCTGCCAAAATTTCTCTCTATCTTCTCCCATCTCTTCTACACACATCAATGGCAAACCCATTTGAAAAGCCTTCTTCACCACCCAAAGAATCATCACCTACACCTTCGATCACACCTTCAATAACACCTACCACTAAGAAAGAAAGGTTTAAGATGCTTGCTCGTAAGACAATCACTGGTAGTGAAAAAATCAAGAAAATAAATGATAAATTGAAAGCAAGCCTAGTAGAAGAACCCCAAAAATTAGAAGAATCTTTTAAGTCTTCAACTGGGAGGGGGGGGGGGAAGAAACTATTTCATGTGAAATAGAACATGTAACCTCTGGTCTAAATATTGCTTCTAAGGTTTAAATACACAAGCTCAACAACTATGGAATCCCCCACAGACATCGACACATAGACAGGAGAACTCAAAAAAGCACGGGAGATACCCAAATACAGAGCAAAGTAAGATGATACATAGGAATAAGTGGAGCTTGGATCAAAAAAGACAGATGCATCTCTATGAAAAAAAAATAATGGCTTTGTTAGGTCCGGATCGTGATTTTGGATTTGGGCATATGCCCTGATTTGCATTCGGATGTTCCTGGAAGATTTTGGCTCTATTTGGCAAAAGTTGGCAATTTGAAGGTTTGGAAAGTTCATAAGTTTGACAGAGTGTTGACTTTGATAATACCGCATTCGTATTAGGAAGTTGGAATATGTTCATTATTCAATTTTGAAACTTGTGTGCAAAATTTTAGGTGATTACGAGTTATTTAGACGTGCTAGGCGTATATTTGGAATTTGGAAATTTGAAATAGTTCATTAAGCTTGAATTAAGTTGTGATTCGTAGTTTTGATGTTATTAAGTGTTATTAGAGACCTCGAGTAGGTCAGTAACTATATTTTGGGACTTGGTTTCATGTTCGGACGAGGTCTCGAGGGGCTTGTGTGAGTTTCGGACGGGTTTTGGTCCATTTTGAGCCATGTTGGATATTGTTGATTTTTGTTGATTTCTGATGTTTCAGTTGTTCTTCACAATTGCGAAGATAAATCCGCGGTCGCGTAGTGTTCTAGAGGGATCGCATTCACAATGTTTGAGGCTTTAAGCTTTTGAGTTCATTTTTTGAACTACGTTTTCGCGTAGTGTTGAGTTATGTTGGCATGTCATAATGGGTTCTTCTTCATGTTCGCATTGGAGTCTCAGTGTTCGCGAGGATCTGTGCAAATTAGAATCACGATCGTGAGCCTAGGGCAGCATTCGCGTAAGGTTTCTTCGAGGCATATCAGTTTTGTGTTTCACGATCGCAAAGCTGCTCTCGGGATCGCGAATGGTTTACCAGGACAACGTTATAAAGTATTATATTTTTGAACATCGAGTTATTTTATCACATTTTGAGTTGGGAAGCTCGAATTTGGGCGATTTTGGACAGGATTTTCATCATATGAATTGGGCTAAGTATTTTTTACCCGAATTTGATTAATTTACATGATTCCATCATTTATTTTGTCATTCAAGTGACTATTCGAAAAGATAAATTGGGGGGGGGGGTTTCCAAAACATTTCTAAAGTGAATAATTGAGATTTGAACATCGATTCAGAGTTGAAATTGGATGAAATTAGTGTAACGACCCGACCAGTCATTTTAGCTCGAGCACGTCCTTCAGCGGTTTGAAGTCGTGAGCATCTCCATTTCAGGTATTATGACTTGTAAGTGTGGTCGGAATTTAATTTCGCAAAGTTGAGAGTTGATTGGAAAGAAAATTCTCATTTCAGAATCCTTAAGTTGGAGAAATGGACTAAGGTTGGAATTTTAAGTAAACAACCTCAGAATCATGACTTGAAGGTTCTTGCAGGTTTGTATGATGATTTTGGACTTCGACGTATGTCCGGATCGAGTTTTGGATAACCCGGGAGCGTTTCCACGTATATTGTGGAGGTCAGCATTTTTGAAGGAATTTCGTAAGTTTGGCTTGAAGCGCATTTTAGTGATGTTGATGTCCATTTGGGATTCCGAGTCTAGGAATAGCTTCGTATGGTGATTCTGGAGTTGGGAGCGCGATCGAAAGTGAATTCGGATGTCCGGAGGTCATTTTGATGTCGTTTGGCTAAAGATAGAAACTTGAAGGTTTTGAAGAAATCCGATCGGAAGTGGAAACTTTGATATCGGGGTCAGAATGAGATTCCGGAAGTTGGAGCAGGTCCGTAATGTCAAATAAGACTAGTGTGCAAAATTTGGGGTCAATCGGACGTGATTTGATAGGCTTCGGCATCAGATGTAGAAGTTGGAAATTTCTAAGTTCAAAAAGTTGGGTGGTTTTTTGATGTTGTTTGATGTGATTTGAGGCCTCGAGCGAGTCCGCATTATATTTTAGAATAGGTTGGTATAATTGGATGGGGTCCCGGGGGACTCCGGTAGATTCCGGGTGGTTAACGGATCAATATTTGAAGTTAGAAGAGGAGTTGTAATTGTTGTCATCTGGTCTGACCGCACCTGCGAGGATCTAGCCGCAGGTGCGGCTGTGGTGCCACAGGTGCGAAGAAGTGGTGGTCTAGCTGTGAGCGCAGGTGCGATAATATTTCGCACCTGCGAATTCGCAGATGCGGGCTATGGGGCTCAAGCGTGAAGTTGACTTGAGCTAAGGAAAATCCGCAGGTGCAGAGGTTTGGTCGCACTTGCAGAATCGCAGGTGCGAGAGTTGGATCGTAGGTGCGAAAAATGGCCTGGGCAAAATGCTTTAAAACCGAGATTTGTTGGTCATTTCCTTCCATTTTCTTTTGGTTTGGACGATTTGGAGGAGCTTCAAGAGAGGGTTTTCATCAAGGATCACAAGGAAAGTAATTCCTTCATGTTTCTAAGTTAAATACAAGGTTATTGCATGGAATTATACATGAAAAATTGTGGAAAATTTTTGAAAATATTGAAGAAAACCTAGAAATTAATATTTGGATTTTAACCCCGAATTTGAGCATGGAATTTAGAGTAAATTGTATATTTGAGTTAATAAGGCTATGGGCAGAATATGTCTTCGAGAAATTTCAGATTCCGGGCAAGTGGGCCTGAGGGCATTTTGGTCAATTCACCGAGCGGAGTTAGGAAAGTATATAATTTGAATTTGTTGTGAGTATTAGGATGAATTTTCATTGCTTTGCCCGTTATGAGGTAGTTTTGGGGCGTTGTGCATCCATGGGAGTCGTCGAAAGGGCTCGGAAGCCGGTTATGGGACTTCGGAGCAAGGTAAGTCTTCTTTCTAACTTTGTGAGGGGGAATTGTCCCCCCTAGGTGAACTAATTTAGTATGTGACATTATCTTCGGGGGCTACGTACGCACGAGGTGACGGGAGTCTGTGCGTAGCTACTATTATGCCATGTCCGGGTAGTCTTGGACCCACTAGCATGCCTTATGTGTTGTACTCGTGATCCGGCCTGTATTACTTGACTGCTAATATAATCGAAATCTTAATTTAATATCTAAAGAAGATTAGAATTCATTTTCTCAATCAGCTGGAAAGAGAATTGTTTTCCTCCGTGGATACTTGTATACTTGATAAGGTGATATTATTGAATATTATTAGACTTGGCAAATGAATTTCGAGAAAGGATTTAAACACTATTTTGTGGTTTTTAAAAAGAGAAATCTGTCATTTACTTGAGTATTTGTTTTCCCGACATATTCGGGGTGGACTATTGATTGTGCATGACCGCATGTGACCGCTTCACAATTTACATTCCGCGAGCAGAGTGTTATTTCTCCCACTCTCATGGGAGCGGGCCGTACCCAACGGCGGATTTAAAATGCACTTATGGTTCAGGCCGTTCGACCCTCGGCAATACATAGACATGATTATTTTATTTAAAGGTGCACTTATGGTACGGGCCGTTCGACCCTTGGCAGTGCACAGAGATGATTATTATAATGGCTCAGGCCGGTTGTCCTTATCCCGTATGCGCATGCTAAGTTGTTAAATGCTTTTCATGGATTTTGAAGTGATAAGATTTTTGGAGAAAAATAAAGAAGTAATTGTTTATTTAAGATATTTGGGAGAAAACAAAGAGGAAATTGTTTATTTAAGAGATTTGGGGGGAAAACGAGAAAGTGGTAACTGTTTGTTTACTTCCAGTATTTACTTTGATCTCAGTGCTCTATATATTTGCTGCTTTTCTACCTTTAAATGCCTAGCGTGTTCATCATATGCTGTTAAATTAATTGTGGGACCCTAGTGAGTGTCTGATTCGACCTCTCGTCACTACCTCTCTGAGGTTAGGCGGGCGACTTACTGAGTACACGTTGTTTTTGTACTCATGCTACAGTTGCTGTGCATTTTTATTGCATGGGTACTTTCATAGCAATGTGGCGAATTTGGAGACTTAGGCGAGATGCATCATCCGGAGGCGATCCGCAGCTGACAGAGTCTTCCTCGTACTGTATTTATTTTCATTTTAAATTTCTTTGTCCAATTTGTATTTCGGAAAAGCTTTGTGATGATTGTATAAATTCTTAGAAATTTCTCATGTACTTGTGACACCGGGTTTTGGGATGTGTTTGGGATATATTTGCTAAAAAGGGAACATTTAAACCATCGTATTTTCTTAATGGATTTTGTTTAGTTATTTCGTAATAAGTCAAAGATAATGATTTCAAAAATGTTAAAACATGAATTTATTTCAACTAATTAATAATTGGCTTGCCTGACGGTGATGTCCGGCGTCATCACGACCTTAGTAGATTTTGGATCGTGAAAACATGGTATCAGAGCGCTAGGTTCCCGTAGGTCTCATGAGTCATGAGCAAGTTTAGTAGAGTCTTGCGGATCGGTACGGAGACGTGTGTACTTATCTTCGAGAGGCTACAAGGCTGTTAGGAGTACTTCCCTTCTTGATTCCTCATCGTGCGATTTGATTCCTTTAAGGCTTATGCCTAAGTTTATTCCTACTCAATCTTGTGCATCGCGAAGCGCTTGCCATGAATCGGGAATTTGAGGAATTGGTATGGTGCTATATGTTTTCCATATGTAGTTGGTTGGGGCTCTTGTTGTTTCCCTGCAGAAGAATATTATGTTGTTTCAGCTCGGTTGTTGTGTTTCTGAGAACTTGGAGGCATTTGGATTATGAATGGCCATGTTTTTGATTGATAAAGTAGTATGACTTGGTGTTTCAAGTAAGGTGGAGTATTCTCCTGAGACGTGTTATCGTCGTTCTTGATCGAATGAAATGTGTTGAGTTTGTCAGTGTCATGGTTTCTTCGGGTGCATGAGGCCAGAGTATGGTGAAGGAGTATTGAAGAATGCGGTTGGAAAAGAATGATATTGTATTGGGGTTAGGCGGTGGTTCCCTTTCTAGGAGGTCAGGTGTAAGAAGCGGAAGTCAAGAAGTCGCAAAGTGGGGGAGCGGCATCATAGCTTGGAATTTGAAGATATTGACGCGCAATGTCCATGAGGAGCGGACGGATTAGTAAAGTTGGTGAATGAAGCAGGGCGTAGGATGGGGTATTGATGTTGCAGGGAGCGTGCATCTCAGCGTCGTTGGAAGGTGTCCGCGGGTGATTTCTGCAGGTGGGTTATCTCATGTGAATAGGTTAGCGGCGGCATGGTTAGCAAGTTCTTGCGAGGGATCCTACTGGCTATTCGGTAGGAGGAAGAGTGTGTGAATGATGCTAGAGAATTTGAGTATTTGGGGAGTGCTAGCAAGAGAATTTGGAAGGATTGGACGGATTGGTTGAGCAAGATCATGTCAACAAAGGAGAAGGATCTCGGCAGGGTCTAGAGTGGTGCAAGGAGTGGCTTTGGGCTAAGTGGGGGAGTCCCACCATCTGCAGTTGGGTTGTAGGATTGTCTTCTCATGGGGTTGAGGATTCTCGGCGTGTCGGCAAGTTATCACAGCTAAGGGAAAGGAGTAAAATGGTGATTTCGCGTGGGATTTGATGAATGTGTGCAAAAGTTAGCCTGTCAGACCAGGGTTAGGCTTTGGAAAATTCAGAATGTTGCTTAAGGCATAGGTGAGTTGTCAGGATAGTGGCTCGGTCACGTGTTTCATTGAAAAGGGTGTTCATGTTCTAGGAGAGCCTTCGAGTTGATTGTATTTGGGACCAGTTAGAGTGGGTGACTCTCAATAGCGGTCCTAGTGAATTCAAAGTTAAGAATGCAGCGTTTAAGGGTTTCAGGCATGCAGTATGATCGAGAATTGAGCTTATGCAGCGTAATTCCTGAGAAAAGGAAAATGGTTGGTGTTCGATGTTATGTTTCAGCGTGCAGGATAGTATTGGAGGAGTGAGAGAAATAAACTCCGGGTGGTAGAAAGACTATCAGGAGGGTACGAGACGGGTTGCGGGCTTTAGGCAGCATGCTCTCGTGAATCAAGGTCACTCGGGATGAGTGAGGGTCCAGTTTGCTATGAGTTGAAGGAAGTTGCTATTACTACTGAGGCAATTGAAGATGATTAAAAGAAGATAGATTGATTAGCCATAGTAGATTTTGGGTCGTGACAATTAGTATGGCTACACTAGTATTCGAATGGGTTGTCGAAATTTGTATGTTTTGTTAGGTTATGATGTGTGGGCCCAGGTTCAATTTTTGTTTGACTTTGGGTATATGATAAAAGATTCGACCTTTATCATTTGGGTTTTATTTCTAAGGCATTATATGATGTTTTTTGAGTTATTTTTGGCTAGTTTTGAGTCGTTTGGAGGTTGATTCGCGCGGGATGGAATTTCTATATTATTATTCTGGCTTGATTGAGATAAGTATCTTACCTAAACTTTGTTGAGGCACTAGTTCCCCGGGTTATTTGTGATAGCCACGTGTTATGGTGGATCACATGTGTGGGGTTGATCCCATGTGCGTGCACTGGGTATTTTTCATGCTCGAGATAGAGATTAGGCTATGATATGACTTTGATTGACTGTTAAGCTTAATGTTGCGATGTTTCTTATATTTTTACCCCTGTTGTGAGCTTTTGATCCATGTTTGAGGTTACATAAAGGTTAATATCCTTATATAACCTGATAAATTTCTACTTTTGTGATGTATTTGCTTGATTGAGTAGTGATAGCATACTTTGCACATGCATACACCTTAGCATGTTACTTATACCAGTCCATGAATATGAAAGTTGATGCTCATTGATCATGCACATGTATTCTTTTATATCTACTTTCTGGGTGATATGGATTGGACTGGTAGCATGTGACCAAGCCGAGCTGATTGTGAAAATTAAGCATGTGACCACGCTAGGCGATTTTTGATATTGAGAATGTGACCATGAGAAGCGGTTTCTGATATCGAGCATGTGACCTCGCCAAGAGGATTGATATTAGTTGCACGGGAGTTGTTCGTGCACCACGTGAGTTATCCGTGCGGTTGATATATTATTAGCACGTGAGTTATCTGTGCAACACGTGAGTTGTCCGTGGTATTGATATTATTAGCATGTGATTTCTCCGTGCAACACATGAGTTGTCCTTGCAGCGTGTGGATATAGATACATCCCTAGGGTCACCTTCTCGTGTGCCTTCTTTGATGGTGTACACGCATTGTGAGAAACAGACGAGTTTCGGGTTGATGTGAGCTCTCGGAAGGGTTATTGGTTTGGTTTGGTTACTAAGTTTCTTATGTGGGTCTTAGAGCCACGATGTGATCTCTATATGAATCGGGATGTGCACCGCAATAGGTTGACATCTGGTTTTGCATTTCATCTTTACTTGCAATTTCCTTGGTTGTTTACTTGATTTATTTGCATATCTTCCTTATGTGTTGGATTGTTGACTAAGTAGAATACGTTAAGAAGATTGTCAGCACCAAGATGGTTCTATCTATGTTTTCATGATATGATCATATTTATGTCATATACTTGTTGGAATTAATGAACTGGTACAGGTGATTGGCAAGTATCATTTATAATTCTTTCTTCTATTACCTCGCTGAGGTTAGTTATTGATATTTGCTGAGTATATGGAGTCGGTTGTACTCATGCTACCCTTCTGCACCTTGTGTGCAGATCTTTGAGATGAGATGTTGCGAATGAAGGGAGCTGGCAATGAAGATGTACTTGTTTTTCGGATATAGCTACCACTTGTCCGTAGTGGTTGCAGATTCAAATCATGTTTATATATAATTCAAATAGATGTTGTATTTATTTTCATACCAGCTTATAAATTTAAGCCTTAATGGCTCATGACTTGTACTACCAATCCTTGGGATATTGTATGAGAATTTAAGTTATTTTATTTATTGAATTCATATTATTTCATAAGAGTTGTATTGACTGTTATTTTCCATACCTAGCGGATCGGGTTAAGTGACATCACGACTATTTGGATTTTTGGTTGTGACAAGTTGGTATAAAAGATTTAGGTTCATAGGTTCTACGAGTCATGAGCAAGTGTCTAGTAGAGTATTGCGGATCGGTATGATGAGGTCAATACCTATCCTTGAGATGATACAGGGTATGTAGGAAAAATTTCCCATCCTTCTTTCCTTATCGTACGACATCGATTCAGCTTGAAGTGTGTCTCTTTGAATTCCTTCCATCTACTCGTAGGTTATGTGGATTACTCGATATCAGTTGTGCATCGATGACTTGTGATGTCATTGATGAGGTGCGAGATGCATTTTCGATGTTGTGGAGGTAGGCCAGTCTGGAGGACGTGAGGTCAGGTTCGACCATAGCTTGGGCTCGGTGGTTTCATTTGTGCGAGTATGTGCTTTTAAACTTATATGTCTGGTAGTGTCCCTATGAGTTGGATTGATGGCTTAGTGAGTGGTCGGATAGCTGTACAATGTGTATTATATGACTGAGGAATGTGTTTAGATGATTTAAATACGACGAGAAGGGTTTGCTTGGGGCGTAAAGCACTATGTATGCTTGATGTCTCTCTTGATGTGTGGTACAATCTCGAGTTATGAGTGTGTTGGGTATCTTTCATGTAGTTCATTTGTGGAACAAAGTAGATTCTTACGTCTTGATGACGAGTTCAGACTCGGAAGGATTTAGCGATTGGATAGTGGTTGCAACCAGGATGAGGTCATAGAAAGGTGCCAGTTTGAGGTTCAGTAGGTGGGTTATCACCTGCAGGGTAGTATATGGATGTGTGTTTCCTATGATATTTATGTGCAGAGTTTCTTTCTACCGCTGGGTTACATGCGTTGCCATTTAAGTTTGGATCGCCTGAATGAGTTTGCATGACTGCCACGAGGGTGAATATGCATTTGGTGGTTATTTGAGGTATCATATGATTAGGGTTACATGACTTCCTGACGGAATTAGTTGACTTACAGTGCAAGATTATGGCAGTTATGGAGTAAGGATATTGTGGGATATCGGATGTTATGTTTTATGGCTTTGAGCCAAGTGGGGGATCCTAGTAGCGATGATCAGATGACATGGTCATGTGTTATGTTAGTTTTGGTCTAAGGTATACTTGTGGATCATTTATGACTTGAAGAGGTCGATTTCGAGGATGACTCGAGTAAGGAAATTTCTAGATGCATGATGTATTACACTTTATGGATATATAGAAATCCTGGGGTGATTCAGGTTTGTTGTTCATGGTGGACGTAGTGTGCAAGGAGTAGGGATTCACTCAATTTCTTAGAGATGTGGGCTACTTCTTGAGGTGTTTGTGTGTTAATGAAGTATAAGTTGTTCGGCTCGCATTGGCGGTGCACTAGGGATTTGAGCAGAGTGGATGACTCACAAGAAGATTCTAATGCATTCAAGCTTCATATATGGTATTTGAAGATTTTCAAGAATTGTACGTGGCTAAGATCTGAGATTTGAATTGGAAGATGTGTAGAATCGCAGTATATCTATATCATTAGTGGTTCTACATTTCAGTATCAGAGAGGTTAAGGAAACATCTTCAGATTCTCAAAAGGTCTCTTCAGAGTGGGTTTCTTGGTTATAGTACTTTTGGGTGCTTAAGAGGGAATGTAGTGGCTTATGGGCTTTAGAGCGACATGGTTTCATTCTAGGATCTCTTGTGGTGAGCTTTGGGTTAAAAAGAGAAATCTTATCTTAAAGGCAAGTCCAGAGGGACTCGAAGAAATGGGCCAGCTTGGTAGTGGTTTGGATCAACATAGTAATAGTGATCGGTTCTTTTTGTTCTTTGGGTGTGATAAGGCTTTGTAGGTGTGTTGTGGAAATGCTCTTGGGATTGGCGATCTACGTAATTGATTGAGTTAGAAGGATTCACTTCTGATGGCTTGATTATGTGAAAATGGGTTTCGAAAAGTTCTTGATAGTGTCGACTACGGCTTGGGACGAATGTCTTCTACAATAGGAGGAGTATGTTGCGTGTTGTGATTTTCTTTCGGGTGGGGGTCGAGTGAAAGGTTTGAGGTTGATGGAATGTATATCTTACTTGTGACTCAGGGTTGATAAAGGGGTTCTCATATTTTCATACGATGGCATGATAGATGCGGTGTGACGTGGGGGGTTGAGGTTTACTTGTACACGATTGCGGTTCTGTTTGAAGGAAAGGTCATGGGTTCTAAACAGCATGGACTATTTTATATGTTTAGATGAATGTTGGAACTATTTGATATCACCTGAGAAGAGCGTGTATTTCACAGAGGCGCATTGTGTTTTGACTTGTGAATGCTTGACTTATATTACAATAATCCAATAGTTGCTCGACTACTGATATTCAAATTTTTCTATGTGGCATAGAAGGATTATGGAAGTATTTCTTGTGATATGATTGTGTGTAGGGATGTTTCAGTTATTTGAATGGTGCGGTGGAATTGGACATGGAAAATTATGGTATTCTAGGGATTTGAAGACTATGAGGGTTCTCGGTGGCAGATTGTTCCTTGGTTACAGACAGTTAAGGTATGTTATGAGTTTGATGGATGATTTTATGTGTTATGGTTAGGATACTATGGATTTTTGGAAGGTTATTTACCTATCTCAAGAGGATCAGAATTGATTTGGAAGCCACTAGTATGCCTAATGAGGACGTGTATTCTACACCGGGTCAGATTTGTTGAATCAGCACGGCTATTGTTGAGGGTTGTATCATTCGGTTAGGGTTGATCTTATTCGTGTCCGTTATGCTTCATGATTCACTCTTCTATGCTATGATGGGTTGCAAGATTGTTGACTATTCGCGCATGATGCGGTTTTGTTTGCACTTTGTGGCGCAATTCGAACAAGGTGGTTCTTGGGTTCTTGAATGGCTTATTACGTCTTGGTTATGGCCTTCATGTTTGTGGTATATTGTACTATATGTTTCTCTATGGTTATAGTCATACATTTCGTGTGTTTGTTATTGATATTCATATGGTTATTAATTTTGAGCATCATGGCTCGAAGTATTCTATGTGGACTGATGTCCAGATTGGGTCACGCATCGCAACGGAGTTATGTGAGGATATAATCCTTTGTGATTATTTTGAGTATTTCATTTTTTCTTTATGTGATAGGTACATAGCATTGCGCTTTGTGGTGATATCTGTAGAGCTAGCGACATGGTTCTCTCTACACCATTAGGTGCATTCGAGTTGTTGCCTGTTTGGTGCACGTATTGCATGGTATGTGGCTTTAGGTAGTATTGGTGTGTCATGTTGGTCGATTAGCTTTTATTGGATGGGATACAATTCTGGACCTGGGATTAGTACTATCGGATTTGTTTAAGGTATATTTGGAAGAATAATGTCAGAAGTCAACTTAGAATTTGGCTATGGATCTTATTGGGAAAGAGAGCTCCACCACTTGTTTATCTGATGAGTGGTTATGAGTATCTGCATATTTCTTTCATCATTGGCAGTGTACGAAAGTTCAAAACAACGTTTTAGTTGATATGAGATTTGTTACCGGTACCAGGTTTCTTATTGAGCAACTATTATGGTCGGATGTTATTACTATGAGTATTTGAGTTATGTGGTATATCATGTGATTACAACTTGGAATATGATTATGAATTGATACAGCTTGTTCAGGATTATACAGTGTATAGATGCACGAATCGGGTCCTATAATGAATTACAGATGTTGGGGATTAGGTTCTAAGGTTTATGGACTAAGTTTGAACAAAGGATCATCAATTAGGTTATGTTGTCGGGCTTATATGCATTGAGGGTGATGTGGGATCACCAAGGGGTATGTGCATGGCGGGTTATGCATTGATTTGAGGTTGTGTTACGACTCTTCGCCCGTTTGAGGAGGAGCATATGTTTAAGTGGGGGAGAATGTAATGACATGGCCGGTCATTTTTGAGCATTTTGCATTCAGTAGGTGGTTTGAGGTCATGAGTAGCTTCATATGGTGTAATATGACTTGCGTGTATTGTAGGTTTTGATTTTCGAGTGGTTCGTGATTGATTTGGATCGAATAATTCTCAACTAGGAGGCTTTAAATTGGCAGAGTTAACCAAGTTTGACTTTTATGGATTTTACCTCATATCGGAATTTTGATGGTTCGGTTAGGTCTAGATGGTGATTTTGGACTTAGACTTGTGCCCGGATTTGCATCCAGGTGTTCCTAGAAGATTTTTGCTCTATTTGTCAAAAGTTGGCAATTTGAAGGTTTGGAAAGTTCATATATTTGACCGAGAGTTGACTTTGATGATACCGGGAGCGGATTGTTGTTCCGGAAGTTATCATATGTTTGTTATACTATTTGGAACTTGTGTGCAAAATTTTAGGTGATTCCGAGTTGTTTAGACATATTCGGCATAAGTTTGCAATTTGGAAATTTGAAATAGTTTATTAAGCATGAATTAAGGTGTGTTGTCATTTTGATGTTATTATGTGTGATTTCAGGCCTCGTGTAGGTCTGTTCTATGTTTTAGAACTTGTTGGGATGTTCGGATGGGGTCCCAAGGGGCTCGGGTGAGTTTTCGGACAGGTTTCGGGCCATCTTGGGCCATGTTGGATATTGCATGTTTCTGCTGATTTTTAATGTTTCAGTTGTTCTTCATGATCACAAAGATGAAGCCACGATCGCGTAATGTTTTGGGATCTGATCTTCTTTGCGTTCGTGATGGTTGAGTCTTTAAGCCTTCGTGTTCTCGTCTAGGACTATGTGTTCGTGTAGTGTTGAGCTAGGCTGGGTCATCATGGGTTCTTCTTTACGGTCGTTCTGGAGTGTCCGCGTTCACGAGGGTCTGTGTAGATGTGAATCGTGAACGCGGCCCTAGGTCGCAAAGGGTTTACTTGGGAAATGTTATAAAGTACTATACTTTAGGATTTTGAGTTACTTTATCACATTTTTAACAAGGGAGCTCATATTGGGCGATTTTGGAGAGGATTTTCATCATACGAATTGGGGTAAGTACTTTTTACTCGGATTTGGTTATTTTGCATGATTCCATCTTTGATTTTGGCATTCAAGTGATGATTCTAAAAGAGAAAGGGGGGGTTTGACTAAACCTTTCTAAAGTGAATAATTGAGTTTTGAACATCGATTTTGAGTCGGAATTGGATGAAAGTAGTATGGTTGGATTCGTATTCAAATAGGTTATCAGAATTTGTGAGTTTTTTTGTATTTCATGGTGCGAGCTCGGGTTGACTATTTAGTTGACTTTGAGTATTTAATTAAATATTCGACCTTTATCGATTGGGTTTGATTCCTAAGGAATTATTTGATGTTTTTGAGTTGCTTTTGGCTAGTTTAGGGTTGTTCGAAGGTCGATTTGTGCGGGATGGCATTTCTAGAGTATTAGTTTGGCTTGCTTGAGGTAAGTATCTTACTTATATTTGGTTGAGTCATTAGTTGACTGATTTATTTATGATAGCTACGTGATATGGGTGGCGCACATGTGCGGAGTTGAGCCCATGTGCATGCACCAAGGTATTTTTCATTCAAGGGGTAGAGTTTAGGCTATGATATGCCTTGGATTGACTGTTAAGATTAATAATGTGATAGTTCTTATATCCGTACCCCTGTTGTGAGCTATTTGAACCATGTTTGAGGTCACATAGAGGTTAATCTCCTAATTAGACCTTATAAATTGCTACTTTCGTGATGTATTTGCCTGATTGCGCTGTGATTGCACACTTTGCACATGCATACACCTTAGCATGTCACTTATACTAGTCAAGGAGTATGAAATTTGATGTTCATTGATCATGCACATGTATTCTTGTATATTTGCTTTCTTTGTGATATGGATTGGACTATAGCCTCTGACCTCGCCGGGCAGATTGTGATATTGAGCTTGTGACTACGTCGGGCAAATTGTGATATTGAACATGTGATCACGCGGGTCAGATTGTGATATTGAGCATGTGATCACGCCGGAAATATTAGTATTATTGGTAAGTGAGTTATCTGGGCAGCATGTGAGATGTTTGTGCGGTTGATGTATTATTCGCACGTGAGTTGTCCCTGCAGATCCGAGATATTATTATTAGCACGTGAGTTGTTTGTGCAGCATGTGAGTTATTGTGCAGTTGATATTATTAGCACATGATTTTTCCATGAGACACATGAGTTGTCTGTGCAGCGTGCGTAAATGAATCCATCCCCTTAGGGTCACCCTCTCATATGCCTTCATAATGGTCTACACGAGGATTGTGAGAAACCGACAGGTTTCTTGTTAATGTGACCTCTGGGAGAGCTGGTTATTTGTCTGGTTCGGTTATTGAGATTCTGAGCTTGATGTGATTTTTATTTGGATAGGTTTGCGTGCCGCAACGAATTGATATTTGTTTATTACATTTCATGTTTACTTGCAATTTCCTTGGTTGTTTACCTAATTTGTTCGCATATCTTCCTTATATGTTGGATATTTGACTGAGTAGAATACATTAAGAAGATTGTGAGCACCAAGGTGGTTTTATATGTGTTTTCATGATATGATCATATTTATGTCCTATACTTATTGGAATTTATGAACTGGTACAGGTGATTACCGAGTATCATTTATAATTCTTGCTTCTATTACCTCACTGAGGTTAATTATGACACTTGATGAGTACATGGGGTCGGTTGTACTCATGGTACACTTCTATAGCTTGTGTGCAGATCTTGAATTTGATTCCTGTTTATGTAGATTTCTGAAAAACACGATGATGTATTTATTTTCATATAATCTTGTAAATCTAAGTCTTAGTAGCTCATCACTTGTACTACCAGTCTTTGGGATATTATATGAGAATTTTAGTTATTTCATTTATTGTATTCATATTATTTCATTAGAGTTGTATTTACTGTTATTTAACTTACCTAGCGGGTTGTGTTAGGTTTCATCATGACTAGTTTAATTTTGGGTCGTGACAATATGAATAGTTCAAACCGCACTCAAATGTCTCGTATCTGAGTAGCGATCAATAGCACTATCAATGATACATTGTCCGCTACTCGAGGCTTGAAGAAAAGGATCAATCTATTTAGAGCGACTGCTCCCATTATGTTGTTGCTCGCAAACAATAAGGAAGAAGCAACAACTGATTATGGCTCTGGCCCTAGATAATGTCCTAGGCATAAGGGAGATCGGAGCAACAGGGAACACATAGACGATATTTTTATTCCGGGGCTAGAGTAAGTAGATCGAGAGGCTGTTCCGCCCCTTTACCTGGATATTAGAAATATGTTCTCATAAAATCTTGCTTCAATATGACCTAGCTGGCGATCGATCCCAGTTTGCGACAGAGAACAAGAGAGTAACCGAGCGTACTTTTGTTCGTTTCTTCTCCACCAAACACGAAAGTTTAAGGGTAACTGTAGGTCAGTGGACATCTAAGGAAACTTCAATTCGATCTGCCCCCTGGCTGGGAGGCATCTACCTCATTCTGATCACAGGAAGAGGTTCACTATGATGGGGGGGGTACTTTTTTCCTTAAGGAAAAAATAAAATGCAATAGGTGCTAAAGCATGGGTATTTTATATTTATCGAGAAAAAAAAGTTTGTAATTGTATAGTGGTATTTCAAAACATATCTAGAGGATGCCCTAAAGCACTCATGGTATCATTATGAGGTAGAGTTGTGAAAGCCTAGAAATACACATTATGGGGGGGGTACTTTTTTCCTTAAGGAAAAAATGAAATGCAATAGGTGCTAAAGCATGGGTATTTTATATTTATCGAGAAGAAACAGTTTGTAATTGTATAGTGGTATTTGAAAACATATCTTGAGGATGGCCTAAAGCACTCATGGTATCATTATGAAGTAGAGTTGTGAAAGCCTAGAAATACACATGCGCACTTGAGATGGGATATGATTGCATCACGAAGTCTAAAGACACGATCTAATAGATCGTTGTACCTAGTAGTGGTGAATCACCGAAACCAAATCCACTGTGCACAGACGAAAGGTGGTGATCGAAGTCATACTTAAGTATAGAGATGAGAACTCGCTCATTTTGATCTCCTTGTTGATCAAGCATACTCATTAGAAGTGAAAAAGAAATAACATAGATATCTTTACGAAGCCAAGAGCCACTCATCTGGGCCATCGAATTTGAATTCTTCTATGCCAATGTGTTGTTCCCATGTGGTCTGCATTAGAAGCAAAGCTTCCAGTCACCTGTATTTTTGTGTGGAAATGCTTTTTATTATCCCCAGCTCTTTCCCACCAGCTTTTTCTTTACTAGGCATCTAGGCGAACTATTTGAAAACAACACTTCTGCTCTAAAACTGATTGTTCCAAATGTTCCTGGAAGTCCTAGGGCTGATTTTTATTCCATCACAAATCAAAACTCACTTTCAAGTCCTAGCATTGCCCAAATGCTAAATTTAAACCATAGGTTTCCGCCCTAAGATTAATTTTCTTTGCTTACCAAAAGGAAAAATGAATAGGACAGGATTAGACAGAGGTGAGCAATGAGATTGGATTTTATGTGTATACAGGTAAAACCAAGACTAGTAAGCACCCCGATTTCCCGATAAGGAAAACAAAGCAAGGACATAACTACTCGAAATTAGGATCGAAGCCAGGAACCTCTCGCACTAAGGTCCGAGCGAAACACTTATCACCGGGGCCATCAAAACAATGCCCCCCCCCCCAGAATTTGGTTTTGGGCTCTAAGACCACGGAAGGCATAATCAAACCCTTGCACATGACTAATGAAGGGACATGATATTCGCGCCCAACCGGATATCCCAGCATGGATTTCGGCCCATATCAACAGCGGATCAGTGATTAGCGAAAAAGAAGTTTTTACCTTTCTTTGAGTTGTACTTAGGGTAAAACACCCTTACTCTATAAGGGGGAAGTTTATTATTCAATAGACACATTGTGAAAGGCATATCAAGGAAATATACATTCATTTTCTTTGCTTCTAAGCTATTCAAAGGTTCTTATTTTTGTTCAAAGCTTTACATATATATTTTTGCTCCGAATCAAAGGCAGACTAATTGTTAAGCTCACAACCGAGCCCGAACTCAATACTATTTGGCTATTTATTTTGTCTTTACTTTTCTTATACAACGTTATTGATCAATTGTATTGAATTAGTCCACATATCCTTAAAATCGCGTTTAAATTCAATTATTATCCATTTTTAAGGGTAAATAGTTTGGCACCCACCGTGGGGCTAAGGATAATAGTGGTGGTTTGATACAAATTTCCATAACACACTCTATTTTATGCTTGTTCTTTAAGATTTCAATTTCAGGTCTACCCAAAAATGTCAAACTCTTAGTCTACTCATTTGAACGTTAATGCTGAGTCTGGCCATCATGGTGAAAACAACAACTTAGTATCTAGCAACGAGATCCCCCATGCTGATCTCAATGGAGTCCTAGTTGCAAACCCAATCAATGCCAATTCACATGTGGCCATTAACACCAACCTACCGACCGACCTGAGAATAGCGTTCATGGAGGAGCCTAAATAACGACTCGAGGTACACACAAAGGTGAAGGTGACGGGATCAATATGCCGGTGATCTTCGAAATATTACAGGCCTAACAGGCGGCGATAGTACAACTATAGAATCAAAGCCGTGTCCCCATCAGATTTGAGCCTGAACCATCCCAGGAAATCACCCGAAGAAATGAGCAAATCACATAAAGGCCGGGTGAAGATGAGCCCGGGACTAACCCCGAAATAATTAAAATGCTTGAGGAACTGACAAAGCGGGTGGAATCGAGGGAGAAGAAAATTGAGGCCAACGACAAAAAATTAGAGACCTATAATACCAGAGTTGATCAAATCCCAGGATCGCCCCCGATATCGGAAGGCTTGGACTCCACGAAATTATTCCAAAAGCCTTTTCCTCGGAGAGCGACACCGAAGCCAATCTTGAAGAAGTTATGTATGCATGATATTCGGAATTATAACGGAACTACGGATCCAAATGAGCAGGTGACCTCGTACACGTTTGCCATCACGGGAAATGATTTAGAAGATAATGAAATCGAGTCGGTTTTGTTAAAAGAGTTCGAAGAAACCTTGTCAAATGGGAAATGATATGGTATCACAACTTACCCCCCAAATTCTATTGATTCGTTTGCTATGTTTGTTGATGCTTTTGTGAAAGTTCATGCTGGGGCCATCAAGGTCCAGACCAGAAAATCGGACAGTTTCAAGGTAAAATAAAGAGACAACGAAATGCTTAGGAAATTCGTATCGAGGTTTCAAATGGAACGGATGGACTTGCCTCTGGTTGAGCATGATTGGTCCGTTCAGGCGTTCACTCGAGGACTTAACCTCCAAAGCTCCTTGGCTTCACAGCAGTTGAAACAGAATTTGATAGAGTACCTGGCGGTAACTTGGGTCGATGTCCATAACAGGTACCAGTTAAAAATCAGAGTTGAGGATGATCAGCTCAGGGGCCCCTCCGGGTCCATTTATCCCATCAGAACTAATGAAAGGTCTAAGAGAGTCTTTGATCATGAGCCAAGATCAAACAGAGACCGCTGTCAACCGTATAGTGGAGATCAAGGGGGCAATGGATCTGGGCGTAACCCTGTGAGAAACAAAAGAGGAATGATCGAGGCCACAGTAGCTGGGGACTCATGAGCAAAAATGGTTTCGATAGGCCACTTGAGGCCAAGGAGGCACCAAGGTTATTGGAATATAAACTCAATGTCGATGCTTCCAACATCGTATATTTCATCGGGCGCATCAAGGATGCCAAGTGGCCTCGACCATTGTCGTCTGACCCTATACAAAGAGACCCTAACTTGATGTGTAAGTATCATGGTACTCATGGCCACAGAACCGAGGGCTGCCCATAATTAAGAGACGGAGTAGCCTGATTATTCAATAACGGGCATCTCCAGGAATTTCTGAGTGATCGAGCCAAAAATCACTTCGGGAATTGGAACTCCAACAAGTAGACCGAACGAAAAGAACCTCAGAACGTCGTCAACATAATCAATGGAGAGGTCGATGTCCCCTAGGGACCAAGGCTAAAGTGCACTAAAGTATCCCTCACAAGAGAAAAATTGACATGATATTATATCCCCGAGGGAACAAATTTGTTCAACTATGACGACGTCGAAGGCATCGTACAACCAAATAATTGGGACTCCAACAAGTAGACCAAACAAAAAGAACCTCAGCAAGTCGCCAACATGATCATTGGAAGGATCGATGTCCCCTAGGGACCAAGGCTAAAGTCTAAAGTATCCATCACAGGAGAAAAATGGACATGAGATTATATCCCCGTGGGAACAAACTTGTTCAACTATGATGACGTCGAAGGCATCGTACAACCAAATAGTGATTCACAAGTAATATTTGTACTTATAAATAAATCTCTAGTTAAGATCATGTTGATTGATCCAGGTAGCTCGGCCAACATCATTAGATCAAGGATTGTTAGAGCAGTTGGGTCTACAAGACAAAATAGTACCAGCAGCCTGTCATGCCCCAAAATCGAGGGACACGACCAGCACTCAACCGGGTGACCCAAGTCAAGCGAACCTGATTTTCCTTTCCTACCCAACGTGTTTCCCCGTGTGTATAGCATACATTATTTATGTGATACAGTGAGATAAGCTTAAAAGTGTGTGATTACCACAATGAATCCAATTTTTTTCCTAATTTTACATTAATATGCTAGATTTCCCAAAACATACATAATATATATAACACTTCCCAATACGGACCACTATTACGAGCAAATACAACCACTGCCCAAAATATATATACACACCCACATAGTGTCTACGGAGCCTCTAAGAGTACTAGGAGTTTATACAATACTTGCTGGCAACAAGGCCCCGGCTATACCTTACAATACATAATATACTCAAAAGGAGATGGCAAGAACTACACATGGCCCCGAGAGGAAGTGGGGCTCACCAGTACAGCTGAAAAAGAATGAGGAGAGAGCACCACTAACGGCGAGTTGAGCTACCTAATATGGACCCACGTAAATCTATATAAAAGATGTAGTATGTATAAAAAAACTTTATCCCAAGTACAATCAAACAGTACACAATTAAGAGACAGTGATAGAACCAATTAATCAATGCACGTGGAAAGAAACAACCAAAATCAAAAAAGTTTCACAAACTCTCCTTTTTCCCCTTTCAACATCATCATATGCAAAAGCTCATAGATTTTCATTTCAGTAGTGATAATGATCACATTTCCATCCTTATTACCTCATCCACCCTTATTACCTCGGCCACCCTTATCACCATAACCCATCAACCTTATTACTTCGTGTTGCGGCGCCAACCCGACCCCGCCTGACAATTTAAATTCACAACAACAGCCAGAAACAATTACATCACAAGAATCATCATTTCAAGGAATACATGTTCATATCAACAATTTATTTATTTGGGCCCAAGGCACCATAACTCTCATCAAGTAGTAATTCATGTACACGGTGTTTCCATAATTGTTCCACTCATTTACATCATTTCACAATACTTTTTTTCATTACTTTCCACGCACGAATTTTATCCATTATATACATTCCCACACTTGGGCACATCAACAATCTTTCATTCATTACACATCATTTCATATCGATACCTTTTAGCATTTACGAGCTTTGCACACAATGAAATAGGCATGTCAAAACACTTTTCACAACCTCATATAGCATGGTAGCATGACAGTCAACTAGGACAATTAGAGAATAGAATCTAACGTCTCAACACATTTGATCAATCAATTTACATATTTCCAAACAAGGTACACATGTCATATACTCGGACCCAACAAGAGAATTCTACGAAGGTTAAAGTTAGCCATACATACCTGGGGTCGAAATTCCTTTTTAACTTTTACTCACAAATCACCGGACCTACTAGTACCGTCTATCTAGTTCAAAATTAAACATGTTCAACTCAGAATTGGAAATCATGCATGCAATTTGAACTCTTTTAAGCATTTTATCGAATGTTATGTGACCCTTAGGTTTCTAACCTCTTATTTGCGAATTTAACCCCAACCCACTTCCTCTTACTAGATTACGGACATTAACGACCATGCATGCAAGGTATCAACCTATATTTTCAAGAATCAATTCATGAGAACCCCCTTTTGGTTTAAAACCTGAAAACTAACGAAAAGGGGTTGGGGATTATTACCTGTTAGAATGAAGAAGATGATTACTCGAAATTTCCAGGCCTGAGTGACTTTGAAAATCAAATTGATAGAGATGAAGCTTTCTCTCTCAAGAACCCTCTCTCCCCTCTCTCTAACTTTGTTCAAAAGATGCTTAAAAATGAAGGGGATGGGTGTTTTAATGAACTGGGGTCGGGTTTTAAAAATTAGAAAAATAGGGCCCGACACGAGAATGATATCGCATTCCTGACATGCAATCCGCAGACTCGACCACATAATGGCCCTGAAGATGGGCCAAAATTCAAAACACACTGCCCAGGTATGCGACCATTGTGCGGTTCGCATACACATTATGCGATCGCATAATTAGTTGCATAACTTCCTTCCCAAAATCAAAGGCAACAATGCGACAGCTATGCGGTCCGCAGAACTGAAATGCGATCGCATATTGGACCGCATAGTTGACCTCAAATGGGGTAGTAATCTGCCAGTGTATGCGACCATTATGCGGTCCGCATACACGTTATGTGATCGCATATGCGTCGCATAACACCTACTTTTTGAAAAATTTTATTCTTTAAGTATCGGGTTACCTTTTACTCAATTTAGGTCCGTTTTAAAAATTTCCACAATAAAAACAACTTGAGGACTCATTCGGGCATTATTTATAAACAAGAAAATTTTACGGGTCTTAACATCCAACCCCCCCTCCCCNGTCTTTACATCCTCCCCCCCTTAAAATCATTCATCCTCGAATGAGGGTTTTTGGAAATCATTTAGTTTTGAAAGCATAATATGCAACTTCCAGATTTTCACTAACTCCAATATTTCAGAAAACTTTCGCCAGATTTCCCTTTGTAATTAGGCCTATTTACTTGTCAGAGAGCCTCTGAAACACATTTCCAAGCACCATTACACAGTTTTAATCACCCAATAACTCACACACAGCGTTGTTACCTCAATAATTTGCAATTATTCAATCATTTTGTCAACTACACATAGTTCTTTCTTCTTATATCACAAATTTGCACATGATTCACATTTTTGCACATAACTTGGTCGTTTTAATGAGTACCATACAACCCAATCACTTCAATATACTATATTCATTTCAATTAATCATTACCAACCTACTCTACTATTAATCACTTTCCTAACACATACGTTCCACAAAACTTTCATTTACCTCAAGGGTTGCACACTACCCAAATAGAACAGCGGGTTCAGTTTTAGCACACATTGGGAATTACAACAATAAGGCAATTAGGGGAACACTACTAATTTTCTTAGAGATGACAGTTCTGACGAACACTACTAGACTTATTCAAACAAATGGGGATATTTTTCTTTCATCTCATTCTCCGCTTCCCACGTGGCTTCCTCAATGTGTTGACTTCGACACAATACTTTAACTGAAGCAATTTTTTTGTTCCTCAATCTATGGACTTGTCTATCAAGAATAGCAACTGGAACCTCTTCGTACGATAATCCTTCATTAACCTCAATAGTCTCAACTGGCACGATGGCTTATGGATCTCCGACCACTTTCTTCAACATGGACACGTGGAACACCGGGTGCACTAATGACAATTCAGGGGGTAATTCCAACCTATAAGACACTAGTCCTATCCTTTGAGCAATCCGATATGGCCCGACGTACCTTGGGCTCAATTTTCCTTTCTTCCTAAATCGCATCACTCCCTTCATGGGAGATACCTTCAAGAATACCCAATCATCTACTTGGAATTCCAATTCTCTTCAACGAACGTCCGCACAGGATTTTTGACGTCTCTGAGCGGTTTTCATCCTCTCCCGAATGACTCTGACTTTTTCCAATGCCTGGTGCACAATATATGGCCCTAAAAATTCTGCTTCACCAACCTCGAACCAACCAATCGGAGATCTACACCTCCTTCCGTACAATGCCTCAAACGGGGCTATCTGAATACTAGCGTGAAAGCTGTTATTGTAAGTCAATTCGATAAGCTGTAAATGATCATCCCAACTACCCTTGAATTCCAACACACAAGCCCGTAACATATCTTCAAGCATCAGAATAGTCCCCTCTGCCTGACCATCAGTATACGGATGGAAAGTTGTGCTGAGATTTACCTGAGTACCCAAACCTTGATCAAATTTCCTCCAAAAATTAGACGTGAACTGGGCTCGTCGGTCTGAGATAATAAAAACTGGAGTACCATGAAACCTGACTATTTCATTGATATACAACTGAGCATATTGTTCTGCAATATCGGTGAACTTGACCGGTAAGACGTGAGCTGATTTCGTGAGTCGATCCACTATCACCAAAATCGAGTCGAACTTGCACTAAGTGCGAGGTAACCCTACCACTAAATCCATGTTGATCATTTCCCATTTCCACATTGGAATTTCCATAAGCTGAGTAAAACCCACCAGGCCTCTGATGCTCGACCTTCACCTGCTGACAATTCGAACATTTAGATATAAAGTCTGCCACACCTCTTTTCATAGCGCTCCACCAATAAACTTCTCGGAGATCTTGATATATTTTCGTAGAACCTGGGTGCACGGAATACCTGGAATTCTGAGCTTCCGCCATCACCCTCTCCCGAAGATTATCCATATCAGGAACACATAACCTTCCCTGGCACTGCAAAACACCATCATCGCTCCCGAGTGAAAATGCTGAAATCTTGCTATTCAGAACTGCCTCATTCAACGCGCCAATGCTGGATCAATAAACTACTTCTCCTTGACTTCCGCTATAAGTGATGATTCTTCCCCATTATGCACCATGACTTTCCCCTCGTCTGAGGTTGAGAGACAGAGCCCCAGACTAGCCAGTTGACAAACCTCCCGAGCCAACGACCTCTGATGTTCCTCTAAATGAGTCACACTACCCATAGACTTCCAACTGAGAGCGTCGGCCACTACATTTGCTTTTCCCGGATGGTACAGAATGTTCATATCATAATCCTTAAGCAATTCTAACCATCGTAGCTGCCTTAAATTCAACTCCTTCTGCTTGAACAAATATTGGAGACTCTTGTGGTCTGAGAACACGTCCACATGGACCCCATAAAAATAATGCCGCCAGATTTTTAATGCTAACACAACTGCCGCGAGTTCTAAGTCATGTGTTGGATAATTATTCTCGTGATTCTTGAGTTGCCTGGAAGCATAGGCTATAACCTTCTCGTAATGCATCAACACACATCCCAAACCAACCCTTGAAGCATCGCAATAAACCACAAATCCCTCCATGCCTTATGGCAAAGTTAACACCGGTGCTGAAGTCAATCTTGATTTAAATTCCTGAAAGCTCTTCTCACAAGCGTCGGACCTTTGGAACTTATTTGCCTTTTGCGTCAATTTAGTCAATGGGGAGGCGAGGGTAGAGAACCCCTCCACAAACCTCCGATAATACCCGGCTAGAGTCAAGAAACTGCGAATCTCTGTCGGGGTCGTTGGTCTAGGCCAATCCTTCACAACCGTGATCTTCTGGGGATCAACCGTAATCCCTTCTCTGGAAACAACATGACCCAAAAATGTGACTGACTCTAGCCAAAATTCACATTTTGAAAAGTTGGCATACAATTGGCGTTGATGAAGAGTCTACAGAACTACCATGAGGTGATTAGCATGATCCTCCCGACTACGCGAGTAGACAAGGATGTCATCAATAAAAACAATCACGAAGGAGTCAAGAAACGGTTTGAAAACCCGATTCATAAGATCCATGAAAGCCGCTGGAGCATTGGTCAGTCCAAAGGACATTACAAAAAATTCAAAATGGCCATAATGAGTACTGCAGGCGGTCTTAGGAATATCCTGCTCTCTGATCTTCAACTGGTGATACCCTGACCATAAATCAATTTTGAAGAAGAACCTCGCACCCTGCAATTGGTCGAACAAATCATCTATCCAAAGCAATGGATACTTGTTTTTGATAGTGACCTTGTTGAGCTATCGATAATCAATACACATCTGAAGCGACCCATCCTTCTTCCTGACGAAAAGAACCGGAGCGCCCCACCGCGACACACTCGGCCGAATGAACCCTTTCTCTAATAAGTCTTTCAACTGCTTTTTTAACTCCCTCAACTCTGTTGGCGCCATTATGTATAGTGGAATAGATATTGGTTGTGTATCTGGCAATACATCAATCCCAAAATCGATCTCTCTATCTAGCGGAATCCCTGGAAGCTCTTCCGAAAATACTTCAAGAAACTTATTCACGAATGGGACAGACTCGGGGGCAGACACTTCTGAAGTGGTGTCTGCAACCCGGACCAAATGATAAACACACCCCTTTTTAATCATCTTTGAGGCCTTAAGGTAGGAAATAAAACTACCCGTTGGCACCACACCATTCCATTTCCACTCAATATTTGGCTCATTAGGAAACTCTAGTCTCATAATTCTTGTTCGGCAATCGAGTTTAGCAAAGCACGAGTAAAGCCAATCCATCCCCATGATAACATCGAAATCTACCATCCCAAGTTTGATAAGATCAGTCGTGGTATCTCGACCACACACCGTGACAACACAATTCCTATAGACTCGTCCGGCTATGATGGAATCACCAATAGGAGTCGACACAGAGAACGGCTCATGAAGTTGTTCGGGTTTATACCAAAACTTGAAGCAATAAATAGGGTAACATATGACAAAGAGGACCCCAGATCAATAAGAGCATAAACACCAAGTGTCTGAACAGTCAGAATACCTGTGATAACATCTGGAGAAGCCTCCGCACTCTGGCAACCACTCAAGGGATAGAAGCGACTGGGTCCACCTCTACCTCGTACTGCACCACGCCCTGCTGGAGCTGGAGGACGCCCTGAAGATGCGGCGACTGAAGAACCGGACGGCTGAGAAAAAACACTACCCATGCCCAAAAAAAATCCCGCTGAATATGACCCCTCACCCGACACATGTAGCATATGTGGATATCCAGGTAACAAGGCTCAGTATGGAACCTTCCGCACTTAGGGCACAGAGCCCTCCTCTGCTGCTGGAACCTCCCTCCTGGACGACCAGGTTGATGGGGTCTCCTGCTACCTGATCTTGGCCCCCAGTGACTGCTTTACTGATAACGGGGCACTGATGGCGGTGCACTGGATGAGGATTGAGCATGAGACTGGGATGGCCCCGATGGTTCTCTCCCCTGAACTGGTCTCCCTCTTCCAACTGAACTCCCCAAGTGGCCCACTGACCGTGCCTTGCTAATACTCTCCCTCTCCGACCTTATCTTTAATTTTCTAGCCTCTGTAGCCTGGGAGAATACCACTATCTTACCATAATTCATGTCTGAGTGCAAGGCAGCTGTAGCAGTTTCATTCACAACCAAGGGACTGAGGCCCTGAACAAACCGTCGAACTCTGGCATCCATAGTCGATACCAACTGAGGAGCGTACTTGAACAACCTCACGAACTCCATGCGGTACTCCCACACACTCATACTACCCTTCTTGAGAACCTCAATCTCCGTGGCACGGGCTGCCATAGTCTTTGCAGGCAAGAAGTAATCCATGAAAGCATCAACCAACTCATCCCATCTCGCCGGAGGACTTCCCTCCCCACGGGAATCCTCCCATATCTTAAACCAGGAATACGCTGCTCCCCTCAGCCTGTAAGATGGTAAATCAACACCCTCTGTCTTTGTAGCCTTCATAACCCGAAGCGTCTTGTACATTTCATCTAAAAAGTCCTGCGGATCGGCCTCTGGATCAATACCTGAGAACTCTGGAGGGGCCAACTGCAGAAACTGGTTGACTCTGGGACTGGCAGAATCTCCCTGTCCGCTAGAGGACGCAGGGGCATCATGAGATCTTTGGGCCTAAGCGGCCACTAACTGGCTCAACATATGAATAGCTCTCCTGAGGTCCCCATCAGAAGTACTGAAACCTGAAGTTGGAACCGAAGAATGATTAGGAATATCGGCGGGAGGGATTGTAGCACTCTCCGCCGCAGCAGGAATAGGAACACTCTGATCTGGAAAAGAAAGGCCAGATGGATTCAAGGTCGGGATTCGCTCTCACCCGCACCATCGGGTACAGAATTCACGGCCACGCTTGGGGCGGCATTGGCCTCTAGGCAGAGTTGAGATCTCTTTTTTGGTGCCATCACTGAAAATTTCGGAACAAAGTATGAGTTAGACAAGAATATTCTCACTTTCCACTTCACCGCACGATATAGAATAATAATGAAAAGGGTGTTTCCTAAATGTCCCTATAGCCCCCTAATTATAGATGTGGTCGACAACACACCGATAAGAAGGGCTCTACTAGACACAGCTCCGAGACATCCTAGGACACTTTTAAAACCTTAGGCTCTGATACCAAGTTTGTCACGCCCCAAAGTCGAGGGATGCGACCAGCACTCAACCGGGTGACCCCAGTCAAGCGAACCTAATTTGCCTTTCCTACCCAACGCATTTCCTCGTGTTTATAGCATACATTATTTATGTGAAACAGTGAGATAATCTTAAAAGTGTGTGATTACCACAATAAATACAATTTTTTTTCTAATTTTACATTGATACGCTAGATTTCCCAAAACATACATAATAGATACAACACTTCCCAATACAAACCACTTACGAGAAAATACAACCACTGCCCAAAATATATATACACACCCACATAGTGTCTACGGAGCCTCTAAGAGTACTAGGAGTTTATACAATACTTGCTGGCAACAAGGCCCCGTCTATACCTTACAATACATAATATACTCGAAAGGAGACGGCATGAACTACACATGGCCCCGAGAGGATGTGGGGCTCACCAGTAAATCTAAGAAAAAGGATGAGGAGAGAGCACCACTAATGGCGAGCTAAGCTACCTGCTATGGACCCACCTATATTCATATCAAAGATGTAGCGCCCCCGGCAAAAGGGTAGTACTGTGGAATAGTACTAGTATGTATAAACAAACTTTATCCCAAGTACAATCAAACTGTACACAATTAAGAGACAATAATAGAACCAATTAATCAATGCACGTGGAAAGAAACAACGAAAATCAAACAAGTTTCACAATCTCTCCTTTTTCCCCTTTCAACACCATCATATGCAAAAGCTCGTAGATTTTCATTTCAGTAGTGATAATGATCACATTTGCATACTTATTACCTCGGCCACCCTTATCACCAAAACCCATCAACCTTATTACTTCGCGTTGCGGCGCGCAACCCGACCCCGCCTGAAAATTTAAATTCACAACAACAACCACAAACAATTACATCACAAGAATCATCATTTCAAGGAATACAAGTTCATATCAACAATTTATTTATTTGGGCCCAAGGCACCATAACTCTCATCAAGTATTAATTCATGTACACGGTGTTGCCATAATCGTTCAACTCATTTACATCATTTCACAATACCCTTTTTCATTACTTTCCACGCACGTCTTTTAGCCATTATATACATTCCCACACTTGGGCACATCAACAATCTTTCATTCATTACACATCCTTTCATATCGATACCCTTTAGCATTTACGAGTTTTGCACACAATGAAATAGGCACGTCAAAACACTTTTCACAACCTCATATAGCACGGTAGCATGACAGTCAACTAGTACAATCAGATAATAGAATCTTATGTCTCAACACATTTGAACAATCAATTCACATATTTCCAAACAAGGTACACGTGCCGTATACTCGGAACCAACAAGAGGATTCTACGAAAGTTAAAGTTAGCCATACATACCTGGGGTCGAAATTCCTTTTTAACTTTTACTCACAAATCACCGGACCGACTAGTACCGTCAATCTAGTTCACAATTAAACATATTCAACTCAGAATTGGAAATCATGCATACAATTTGAACTCTTTTAAGCATTTTATCGAATGCTATGCGACCCTTAGATTGCTAACCCCTTATTTGTGAATTTTACCCCAACCCACTTCCTATTACTAGATTACGGACATTAACGACCATGCATGCAAGGTATCAACTTATATTTTGAAGAATCAATTCATGAGAACCCCCATTTTGTTTTAAACATGAAAACTAACGAAAAGGGGTTGGGGATTCTTACCTGTTAGAATGAAGAAGAGGATTCCTCGAAATTTCCAGGCCTGAGTGACTTTGAAAATCAAATTGATAGAGATGAAGATTTCTCTCTCAAGAACCCCCTCTCCCCTCTCTCTAACTTTGTTTAGAAGATGGTTAAAATTGAAGGGGAGGGGTGTTTTAATGAACTGGGGTCGGGTTTTAAAAATTAGAAAAATAGGGCCCGACACGAGAATGCGGTCAAGAATACGATCGCATTCCTGACATGCGGTCCGCAGACTCGACCGCATAATGCCCTCAAGATGGGCCAAAATCCAAAACACACTGCCCAGGTATGCGACCATTATGTGGTCTGCATACACGTTATGCGATCGCATAATGTGTCGCATAACTTCCTTCCCAAAATCAAAGGCAACAATGCGACAGCTATGCGGTCCGCAGAACTGAAATGTGATCGCATATTGGACCGCATAGTTGACCTCAAATGGGGCAGTGATCTGCCCGTGTATGCGACCATTATGCGGTCCGCATACACGTTATGCGGTCCGCATACACGTTATGCGGTCCGCATACACGTTTCGCGATTGCTTAGTGCGTCGCATAACACCTACTTTCTGGAAAATTTTATTCTTTAAGTCTCGGGGTACCTTTTACTCAATTCAGGTCCGTTTTAAAATTTCCACAATAAAAACAACTCGAGAACTCATTCGGGCATTATTTATAAATAAGAAAATTTTACGGGTATTTACACAGCCTAGTTGTTTAACGGATTTAACATGGCATGTGAAACCACTAAAGGGGAAATAGCCCTAATGGTGAACACCGGTGGGACCATTCAGGAAACAAAATTCTGTGTGATCGAAGGGGATATGAGATATAATGTTCTATCGGAAGACCATGGGTACACAACATGAGGGCAGTACCTTTGACCTTACACCATGCATTAAAGATCCCTACACAGGGAGGAATCAAGATAGTGTACAGAGAGCACCCGACTGCAAAGGAGATGTTCGCAGTCGATGAAGTACTCCCCGTACCCGCTGTTTTAGCATTAAAAATTGTGGATCCGACCAGAAAGGCTAAAGTTAAATAGAAATCACTGATGTCAGTCCCGGTCGGACCGGAGGGACGAGGAGTCGATGAGGAAGATGATTACGTAGTTCCTTTATCGTTCATATCTCATGATGATACCGACGCCACCACATCGACGGTTAAGGAGCTGGAGCAAATTATATTGACCAAAAACCTGCCAGATCGAACGGTATCCCTGGGCACGGAGTTAATCCCCGAGCTCAAGAAAGAACTCATTAGTTTCCTTAAAACTAACATATCTTTGTTTCTCTGGTCCCATCTTGATATGACAGGGATCCCACCGAAGATAACCACTCATAAATTGAGTTTGGATCCAAATTTCCACCCGGTCAAACAGAAGAGGAGACGTTAGTTCAAAGTCAAGCATGCATAAAGATGAGGTATCTAAACTCATTAAAATAGGTTCCATTAGGGGAGTTAAATGCTCGGAATGGTTAGCTAACATAGTTGTAGTGCCTAAAAAGGGAAATAAATTAAGAATGTGTGTAGACTACAAAGCTTGAACAAGTTCTGCCCTAAGGACTCTTTTCCATTTCCTAAAATCGATCTCATGATCGATGCAACGGCCAGGCACGAGATACTCAGCTTTCATAATGCCTATTCCGGGTACAACCAAATACGTATGGACCCGGGCGACCAAGAAAAAACATCATTCATCACTAAATTCGGCACCTATTGTAATAACATAATATTGTTCGAACTGAAGAACATCAGTGCCACTTATCAACTCCTAGTAAATCGGATGTTCGAAGAACAGATAGAAAAATCAATGGAGGTTTATATTAACGACGTGTTAGTTAAGTCCCTGCGAGCAGAGGACCATTTGAAACATTTGTAGGAAACCTTTGACATATTGAATAGACACAATATGAAGTTCAACCTGGAAAAATGTGCATTCGGGGTTGTATCCAGAAAATTCCTTGGGTTCATGATGTCCAATTGATGGATCGAGATCAATCCCAATAAAATCAAAGCTATAGAAGACATTACCATGGTGGACGGTGTAAAGTCCATTCAAAGGCTAACCAGGCGCATCGCCACCCTGGGCTGGTTCATATCGAGGTCCTCAGAAAAAAGCCATCGGTTCTTCTCACTACTGAAGAAGAAGAAGAATTTTTATTGGACTCCGGAGTGCCAACTAGCTTTGTAAGAACTCAAACTGGTACCTTTTGAGTCCACACTTGATCTGTACCCCGAAGGCAGATGAGCAATTGTACCTTTACTTTGCGGTATCTGAGGTGGCAGTAAGTGGAGTCTTAGTCTGGGAAGAGGAAGGTACGCAGTTTCCTCTTTACTATGTTAGTAGAACTCTAGGCAATGCCAAAAGAAGGTATCCTCACCTGGAAAAATTGGCGCTCGCTTTGCTAAGCGCCTCCAGAAAGTTAAGACCATACTTTCAATGCCACCCCATATATGTCCTAACCCCTTACTCACTAAGGAACATTATGCACAAATCCAAGCTCTCAGGCCGGTTGGCCACATGGGTCGCGGGAATTAGCGGGGACGATATCGAATATCGAACCTCAAGCGCCATCAAATCACAAATTTTGGCAGACTTCATGAACAACTTTACACCAGCCTTAATACTCGAAGCAGAAAAGGAATTGTTGTTAACCTCGGGGACTTCTTCGGGAATCTGAACCCGCTTTACGGATGGTGCTTCGAACACAAAGGGGTCCAGACTCGGCATCGTGTTGAATATTCCTATGGGTAATGTAGTTAGGCAATCCATTAGAACTGTGAAATTGAATAACAACGAAGTCGAGTATGAAGCCATGATTGCAGGTCTCGAATTGGCTAAAAGTCTTGGGGCCAAGGTGGTCGAAGTTAAGTGTGATTCCCTCCTTGTGGTAAATCAACTCAATGGGACATTCAAAGTAAAAGAGGAATGAATGTGAAGGTGTTTATACAAAGTGCAGCTAAAACTGCATCAATTCAAGGAATGGAACCTAGAACACGTGCCCTGAGATCAAATAGCGAGGTCGATGCTCTAGCTTACTTGGGGTCATTGGTTGAAGATGATTAATTCAGTTCCGGAACAGTCGTACAACTCACAAAACCGGTAGAAGAAGAAGTTCATGCCGAAATAAACTCAACAAATTTAACTTGGAGTTGAAGGAAATATATAGATTATTTGAAGACTAGGAAGTTTCCCTTGGATCCCAAAAATTGAGAGATCTTCACATGAAGGTGGATAGGTTTAGCTTGTCTGAAGGGACTATATTCAGAAGAACATTCGACAGCGCGCTCTCCATATGCTTGGCCTGGAGGTACCGAATATGTCTTGAGAGAAGTTCACAAAGGCACTTGCGGAAATCATTTGGGGCAGAAAGATGCGAAGGACTTCGTACAAAGATGTGATGGCTGTCAAAGACACTGGTGATCCATCAATCCGTAGAGCCACTACATTCGATCTTGTCCCCATGGACATTCATGAAGTGGGGAATGAACATTGTCGATCCCCTGTCTTAAGCACCTGTTTAGGCTCAATTCATATTGTTTATGACGGATTTTTTTCTAAATGGGTTGAAGCTCAGGCGTTCGAGAAAGTCCGGGAAAAAGAAGTCATTGACTTCATTTGGGACCACATAATATGCTGATTATATATACTGGCCGAGATCGTGTGTGATAATGGGAAGCAGTTCATCGGCAGCAAGGTAAATAAGTTTTTCGAAGACCATAAGACTAAAAATATACTATCGACGTCTATCACCCTAGTGGGAACGGACAAGAAGAATCAACAAACAAGACCATACTTGAGAACCTAAAAAAGAGGTTGATTGATGCGAAAGGGAATTGGAAAGAAATATTTCCCGAAGTCTTGTGGGCATACCGTGCGACTTCGAAGTCTAGTAACGGGGCCACCCCGTTTTCATTGATCTACGGTGCCAAAGCATTTATACCAGTTGAAGTGGGAGAACCAAGCGGTAGGTTCTGATACGTGACCGAAAAATCGAATAGTGAGGCCATGAGTACAAGCCTGGAACTATTGGATGAATGGCGTGAGGCCTCCCTAGTCTAGTAGGCCGCCCAGAAACAGCGAATAGAAAGATATTACAATTGAAGAGCCAACCTTTGACAGTTCTAGATCAGGGACTTGGTGTTAAGAAAAGTAAAACTGCACACCCGAAACCCAAACGAGGGAAAGCAGGGGTCGAATTAGGAAGGACCATATCGAGTCGTCGGAACTACTGATAAAGGCTTGTACAAACTCAGAAGCAGGAAACGGTGCACAACTACCGAACAACTCGAACGTGATGAACTTAAAGTGGTACTACTGCTAAGGTACGATCTCATTTATTTTTTTGATAATATTATGAATTGGACTAATACTTGCAGGAAACGGCCAAGGGAGAATGTAACTATTAGGTCTGAAAGCATGTGTTACACTCTTTTTCCTTTGAACTAGTTTTGTCCCAAATGGGTTTTTCGGCAAGATTTTTAATGAGGCAACAATAAATCGTGCTTACTTAGATTCAAAGGACGGTCATAAATCAAAGTCAATGGTCACATCAACATTATCCTAGTCCTCTCAAGATCGACCTCGAATACTGGGGTCCATCACCCTCTAGCTAATGTTCTTAGCAAGGAAAGAAGGAAACTTTGTAATTGAATAGCTTAGGCTCGATAGTTAGGATTTATTGTAAGGGACAAACAGTCAAGTGAACCGCACCCACATAGTCCACCTTAACCGTGATACAAGCTTTTACACGCTTTCTATCATGTACTTTACCCTCGGCAAAAGCATAATCTAAAATAACTTAAGCATCTTGAGAAAACTTCCGGTCACTCCGCATTTTCAAAGCCTCGAGCAAATAAAGTTGCATCGAATTCAGGCTCTGTTCAGACCTTCAAAAAATGAACGACTTATTACTTTTTTTTCTGTGCTAAGGCATTAGAAATATTTGAAAGAATAGAAATTATGAAAAGATACTAAAAAGTAGAGACTCAAAATTGCCAAAAAAGGAAATTGTATATATTCTGGAATGTATTTACAAAGGCCCAAAAAATGGCCTCAAAATAAACAAAAAATATACACAAGAAAAATTAAAAAAGTTCTAAGGCATTGATGCCTGATCTTCACCTGGGCCCGACTCATCGTTAGAGCCGTCAAAGCCTTTGGATCCCTCAGAACCCTCGGAGCCTTCGGCACCTTCAGGATCGGAAAGTATCTTTGCCTCGGCCTCAAGCTTTATTGCTTCCTCGATCTCGGCCGACAGGTCAAAGCCTCGGGTGTGAATCTTTTTGAGGGTCTCCCTTCGAGACAGCCACCTCATATATTCGGCATTGGTCTTCATGCAGGCCTCGCTGCTTCAACATCTAACTTGTATTGGGCCACCATATCTTCGGCATCGGTGGAGGTTATGTCCAACTTGGACTTTATTGCTTCATATTCTCTACCGAGGGCGTCCCGCGCTGCTAGAGCCGAGCTTAGTTGTTCTCGGAGATTGTCATTCAGCTGGGACTGCTTGACAGCTTTCTCCTTCGCCACCCAAAGTTTAACCTCTACCGATGCCAGCTTTTCTTGGGTGGTTTCCTTCTCCGAAGCCAGCTGGTCCATTTTGCTTTTCCACCCATCATCCATGGCTTCTACCTCGTTCATTTCAACTCGGAGTTGTCAATCAGGTCGATATTTTGCTGGACCTGTGAGATTTTATCACTAATCGCCATGACTAGTTCCTTGTTTATAACTTCAAAGACCTTTACCTTTTCGACCGTATCGACATGTTCTCACCTCAGGGTCGAAGTCTCCTGCTAAGCCCTATCCAGCTCAGCCTGAAGGTCCTTAACAACCTTGTCTTATTGCTTTTTGAGGAGCTTGTACATATCATTTTCCCAAGCCTGCTCCTTGAGCTCGAGCGCGAGATGGTTGACCTCGGTACAGTAATGGAGGAAGCTCTCGTAGTGAAGTGACGAGTCCTACAAACAACGAAAGGCGTGAGAGATATTATAACCTAAGTAAAATTCAAGAGGACATAATGATGCCTTACCCGGTTCAGTGCCTATTGTTCCTCATGGAAAAGATACGGCACTTCCACCTCGTTCATTTTTGCTTGGTCATCCTCGGTCACCAGGCATGGAGGTAGCTGGCTACACCACGGGAGCAGATAAAATCTGGGCATCCTACGGGACAGTAAGGATAACCACTCTTTCATGACCGGGGTCCACACTCAGAGCAGAAAACCGATTAACCAAATTTGAGCTCGAACTCGGCCTACCAGTTTTCGATACATCCTTCTTCAGGACTTCCAGGTTGCCCAGCCCGGAAAAATCTTCCAAAGTAGAAGAATCCACACCATCGAAGAAGAAATGTCGTCCACACCGTGGACTCCTTCACTTTACTTCTCATTTCCTACTTGGGCCTCCTCGAGCATGGACTTAGTGTAAAAGGGCGTCCCCATAATTTCTTTAACGCCATTATGCCGGTCGCTTCCTTTGGTGCAGAACCATTTCTCGGGGGGTCTCAGCCCCCGTCTCCATCTCGACCTATTGAGTCTGAGGGAGTTCGGCCTCACGAATCTCCCCCTCAGTTTCCGCCTGCTCCCCGGGAGGGGCCGATCCACGGGCAACAAAAATGTCATCTTCTTCCGACTCATCCTTGAGCCGAAGAAGCGAGTCGGAATCTTGCACACGAGAGCTGGTACTCTTCTTGGGCTTACGAGCCTCCCTCTTCTTTGGCTTCACCTCGGGACCCCGGGGAGCTCGAATATTTTCTTTTCCTCTTCTTCTTTTCCCTCGAGGCAGCCCTTGGTTGTCCCGTAACGCGAAGATCAACGGACAAGGACACACCATCATCCCCTTCCAAAGGCCTAAGTTTGGTGGTCATAGGCAAACCTATAAAAGAAATAATAAAGGTTAGTATGATGCGAGTTAAGAAAACGGCAATAGCTTTTCGAAGGGGAACCTTACCATGAGAAAAGGCCTCCCATCGGCCTTCGAAAGCTTATGCCATGAGTACTCGAAGTATGACATCTGCTAGAAGATGCCCTCGATCCACTTTTTAGGGAATGATATAAACTCGAGAGGGATCAGATCTTAGGTCTTAATCCAAACTAAGCGTCCATGCTAGCCTCAGTATTGGTCTTCATCAATACTCGAAAAGGGGCTTTGCTGGCCCAGTGAGTAAGCTTGATTAGTCCCCCTCAAAAAATTCGGGGATCATACAGATGGAGCAGGTGGTCAAGGGTGAACCAACAGGACTCGGTGTTATTCACAAAATAGCAGAGGAGGATTATGATCCTCAAAGAGACGGGTTACTTTTCCCAAGGCACACCTCGTATCTCTTGCAAAAATGCAAAACAACTGGGTTTACTGGGCCAAGTGTAAACACTTAAATACCCCTCCACATGGGTAGTAATAACATCCTCAGGCATGGGTACTACTACATCGTTTCCTTCCCATTTACAATCCTCTCGGACCAAGGGAAGGACGACTTCGGTGGCAGAGCATATATACCTCGATGCTCCTTCACCCCGGTCTTGTTTGGATGAGGGTTTATCGACGTTGAAGTCGTCCGCAATTGAATAGCCCCTGGGAATGATGCTTTTCAAGGGGGGCTCGAGGGCTGGTTCGGTGGTAGCCGACTCAGTGGCAGCCACTTCGGGAACATCCATCTCGAGGACAACTATTTCGGGAGTGACCACCTCGGTACCGGCAGCCGGTTGGGAAGATGAAGAGGCAACTTGCTGAGGAACTGACTTGGAAGTTTTGGCCATTACTATTGAGAAAGTTTGAAGATTAAACGAAAAAGTATGAAGATTTGAAGGAGCAAGTTTAAAGGCTGAAGAAAAGGGTATGAAGACTTGAAGATTTGAAGAAATCTGAGTAACAACCTAAAAAAATTCTGAAGATTTGAAGATCAAAAGAAAGATATGAAAGTTTGAAAGAAGTTGATAATGGTTGGAAATTTGAAGGTAGAAGATTGATCGAAAAATGGAAAAAGAACATAAGATAGAAGCTTTTATAGGGGAAGTACGCGACGCTTCACATTTGAAGACAACCAACCGGTGGTTGACACGTGTCCAAAGTCAGAACAACACAATTGATGGGACGTTCCGACTTCTTCGTCGTTTTGGTTGCGGCGTATGAAGGAAGGAACCAGGGTTCATTTATCGTTTCTCATCGTTTCGGCAAACTTACTCTATGAAAAACGAGGGGACTATCTGTATACGGGTAAAACCGGAGCAAGTGAGCACCCTAATTTTCCGGTGGGACAAACGAAGCGAGGACATAGTGAGCACTCTAATTTCCCGGTGTGGCAAACGAAGCAAGGACATAACTACTCGGAATCAGGATCGAAGCCAGGAACCTGTCGCACTAAGGTCCGAGCGAAGCACTTACCATCGGGGCCATCAAGACAATGCCTCTGAATCCGATTCGGGCTCCAAGACCTCGGAAGGCATAACCAAACAGTTGCACACGACTAACGAAAGGCCGTGATATCCACGCCCAATTGGATATCACGGCGTGGATCTCGACCCGTATCAACAGCGGATCAGTGATTAACGAAAAAAAGAAGATTTTTACCTTTTTTAGAGTTGTACTTAGGGTAAAACTCCCCTACTATATAAAGGTGAAGTTTATTGTTCAATAGACACACTGTAAGAGGCATATCAAGGCAATATACATTTATTTTCTTTGCTTCTAAGCTATTCAAAGGTTCTTACTGTTATTCAAGCTTTGCATGTATATTTTGACTCCGAATCGAAGGCAAACTAATTCTTAAGCTCACAACCGAGCCCGAACTCAATACTACGACTAGTTTGACTATTTATTTTGTATTTAATTTGCTTATACATTGTTATTGATCATTTGTATTAAATTAATCCATATATTCTTAAAATCGCATACAAATTCAATTGTTATTCATTTTTAAGACAAAGAATATGTTTACCAAGGGAAGAGGTTGAAGTGACTGATGACCTACGGTCTTTAGTATATGAAAAATGGACTGTACGGACAATCTATAGAATCCTTGACAACTGTTATAAGTAACATAATTAGGAAAACAAAAAGAACATTCAATAAAAGCCTCCTTGCCCACTTGCAAACCAACTTGCAAAGTTGTCATCTTCTTTGCTTGCCCGAACACAACAAAAATTTATGGTGAACCAAAAAGAAAAGGTTTTTAAAGTAAATAAAGCCACCACTTGCCTTTTGTTTGAACGTCAAGTTGGTTATAGAGAGCAAATGTTGATTCTTCTCATACAATGACTAGCTTTTTCTAAATATAAAAATTCATGTTGTGTTTATTCCTTTTTTATTTTCTCCGGTCAATTATGCAGCAGTTGAACCAGCACATGCGCGATCATCCCTACTACAGAAGATCCCCAATATATAATTTCCTACCAGAAAATAGATCTAAATTATATACAGGGTAATGTAAAGATTTTTACTCTGTCAATGTACTTCTACATGTTATTACATACATTCTAGTTTACAAATTGTCAGATGAGGCTTGCTATAAACTATAAAAACCCGTCCACAGAAAACTGTTAAAAACCGTCCACAGACTACCGACCGAAATCGATCGAAAAAAAACGACTGAAATCGGTCAGAAATTAAGTAAATTGGTTGCAAAAGTCAAAGAAAATTTCTGACAATGTAAATAGTGGTCCCACAGCAAATATATAAAAATTTCAATCGATTTACAATCGGAAATTGATCAATATTTGACGAAGACCTGGCCATACTTGTATATTATCTACAAAAAAATATTTAATTAAAATGTTTCAAATATACGGACTGATTTTGTTCGGTATATTTGAATTATTCTTTCCCACCCAAGTCAATTTGTTTTTAATAAAACAAAAATTATATATATATATATAATTTACCAGCCAGAATAAGTTTTAATTAAACTTTTCGAAAATAAATTTTTTAAATAATTAAAATATAAATTTAATGAAATTACCGAACGAAGTCGGTCGGTTTTTTTCAACCTTTATATAAATAGTATTTAAT